>CAJHQP010005610.1:0-44649 GCA_905132765.1 Moricandia arvensis | reverse complement strand
CATCATAATGGCGAGTAGTCAGAAGATAGGGGAGATACCAAACCGGCCAAGAGATGAGTTCCGGGTTGTTGATGTGTGCAAGGGGTGGAGTTCACCCTTGCAGCACAAGAAATGGCCGTGATCCAGAGCTCTTTGTGTCTAACCACACTGGTCTAAGGCACAAAGGCTCACTGGCCAATCCCTAGGCCTTGGGGATTTCTACTCTTTTCCCTTAGTATGTTTTTGTCCCATTGGGTTTTGCATACTAAGGTTTTAATGAGGGATTTCTTCAAGGGTTCCAGCTTTTCAAGGATATGCCTATGGTCAAGCTTGAGGGGGAGTGTTGAGATAGAGAAGAGAATGCACCAGAAAGAGAAGCCTGGTTCATGATCCAAGAAATAAAGAAACAAGAAGAAGAGAAGGAGTGATCCAGATACTCCAAGTTGAGACTGGTTCATACAGTCTTGGTGAACTAAGTCATTATTAGAATGGAGAAGAAAGAAGGCATTGGCTGAGTGTGGTCCATTGATCTGAGAGATAAAGAAAACAAAGAGAAGAATAGATACCTGAAAAGAGTTTGGTCTGTACAACCTTGCTACACAGGCAGTCCGTACGTTGGCTTCCAAGTAACCAAACTTAACCTAGAGTGATTTGGAAGGCAAGGAGGTGGGAACTCGTCCAGATTAATATTCTGAAGCATATTTGAAGTTTAAATGGAGCATCAGACCGTTGAAGAGAGCTGAGGCAAGTGGAGATTTAATTAAGAATAAAAGTCACATGTTCTGCTTAAGAAGCAAAGCAGGTTTGGACCTGTCACTTTCACTCAACCAGACTGTGCCCATCTCTTCTGCTGTCACTATCTACTCCCACTGGTCGAGATTCACCTTGGCTGCATCCTCCTGGCTTCATCAGAAACCCTACAATTAATATTTGTTTAGTAGATTTGTACTTTAATATTTATTTATTCTCTTGCAATTTGTAATCTGGCTATATAGCCACCCCATAGTGTATTGTGAAACCTCCTAAGGCAGAGACGGGAGTTGATGAGGACATAGAACCAGACATCAACATCCCCACCCTAAGACAAGCACCCAAGAACAAGATCAGGAACCAAGGGGGTGATTGCAAGCTTCTGTGAAGCCATTGAAGGATTGTTTGCCAAGGCTAATAGCAACCCCAACTTAGATGACATCACACACCGTCTAGACAAGCTCTCTATTTCCGGATCAGAGGTTATAAAGACACAACCTTATGTTATACAAGACGGTCCAAAAGATAATGCTATCCTATGGTCTATCATTCCCGCATAAAGAGATGGTTTCCTTATTCACCATCTCTCCCCTTAAGTGAAACGGTGAGTTTAGGAGTAAGAGACAAGCCCCAAAACGACTACACTTCAAGCTTGGCTCTTCTCCAACGGCTAGTCAATTTAAAAACCATCAAGAGGCGCCTCCCAAACAAAGGTAAGAGTCTATATTATATGCTTGATATTTTGACTAACCAAATCATATTTTCTTGCAGTATTTTGTTTCCTTTTTAGTTTATTTCGAATAAAGAGTCAAGGCATTGTTTAGCCTAAGTTTTTCATTAGGTCCTAAGATTGAGTCATGTAATAAATTTGCTTCAAAGACCCCTAGAAGGGCATAGCTGCATCGGCGAGTATATAAGCCCCTATAAGCAGCCTTGTATTTTTAACCTACTACGAAATATATGAGTCAGTTTGCCCCCTAGCAAAACCCTAAGTCTTTCCGTGTGTGTGAGAAGCAGCATTGAGAGCAACCTAGTCTTATCAAGCTCATTCCATAGAGTTTGTGGCGACTTTCGATCCATCTGATTGAGTTCTTCAATCTATTCACTCCATCTCCATCCCTTGTCCTTGTTGAGTTGTTTATACGAACAAGCAGCTTGGATCCACACTCCATCTTCACGCCATCCTCCATCCAGTGAGATAGCAAGTTGGTTACACGACCATTTGTTGTTTCCCATCCTCCACTGATCCGTTCTAAGAGCAATCAGGCCGGTTATCATCTCAATTCCATTCCATCCGTAAGAACTCACTCCATTCTCACCTCCATCCATCCACCAAGGCTTGATACTCATCCTCTATCCATCCAGTGTGAGAAGGGTGCTTCCCGTGCCCATATCATTTTGGTATCAGAGCCGAAAGGCTTCCATTCAGGTTAACTCTTCCCTTTTCTTTTAGGTCGTTTCATTCTGTTAAGAAAAACTATAAAAAGTTAGTGTTTTGCTTGCGTGTTTGATTTCTGCCATTGTTAGTTTCTTAAGTTCTTAGTTTATTAAACAGAAAAGAAAAGAAAGAGGACGAGTTAGATAGTCTATTTGATTCGAATACCTTGGAGAAAACTCAAAAAAAGTGTTAGAAGTTAATTGTTGCATCCGGTTATTCCTTATTCTGTCATATTGCATATCTCGAATATTTAGGTTTCCTTTTTGAGTTGCACTCGAAAATATTCAAGGACCAAAGATATTCACTTAGTTACATCAGTTAATCCTTTATTTCACCTTAGTTCAATTTCGAATTTGCATATCATACTTTAAAAAAAAAAAAAGAAAAAAAAAAGCATATCATATACATTCATAATTTTGGTGGTCGAACTTTCCTTAATTGGAACTTGAGACATACCACTTGCTGCATACATTTTTGCGTGTTATTATCTCCTAAAGTCGGTCCATTACACATTCATTTGCATTAGATCAACCATATCCTTGCATATTGTTACTTGCATAACTTCCATTTCCCATATTTTCTTGAAAGATCTTGTAGGAAAAGCAATGGGAGATAGCACTTCATCCACTGATGCTGCGACCATAGCTCAACTCCTAGCTACCATGCAATCCATAAGTGAAAGGATGGCTCGGCTGGAACAGAACCAACAAGCTCAGGCCAATAACCCAAACAACAATCCGGCAAGAGGCCAACCAAGGCGACAAGAACAACCACCAGAAGAAGATGAGACTGATAGTGATATGCCTAGTCTGGAAGAAGAAGAGCAACACCCTCCACCTAGGAGAGATGCCAGAGATAGAGGAAGGAACCGAGGCAGAAACTATAATCAAGAAGAAGAGCATCCATGGCAGGGAGGCAAAGACTTGAAGCTCACGCCACCAACCTTTGCTGGAAAGGTTAATCCTGATGCTTACATTGATTGGGAAACAAGGATGGAATACATCTTTGATTACTATAACTACTCGGAGGCAAGGAAGATCTCTCTAGCTGCTGCCCAACTCACCGACACTGCCTTGTCATGGTGGGATAGGGAGACTTCAGAAAGGAGAAGGCTTAGACGTGGTCCTATTACTCTTTGGGATGACATGAGAGCCTTACTGAGGAAGAGATATGTGCCAAGTTACTACTACAGAGACTTGCAAAAGAGGTTCAGGAAACTCACTCAAGGAAACAAGTCAGTAGAAGAATACTATGAGGAGTTTGATGCACTCAGGAACCGTCTAGAGGTACAAGACTCTGAGGAGACCTTGATGGCGCAATTCTTAGATGGTTTACAAGACCGGATTACAAGAAAGGTGGAAAGGCAAAACTATGAGCACTTCCATGACTTGTTGCACTATGTTATTCAAGCCGAGCAACATATCAAGAGGAAGACCATAGCCACCAGTAGAGGCAAGAGTACTTGGACACCACCAGTACAAAAGAACACTGACAAAGGCAAGTCCATTGAAGTGGAGAACCGGTTCAAGAAGAATCCAGCACCAGAGGCTTCCAAGAGCAACAAGACTGATCAAGGAAAGGGTGCTGCACCTAGGAACCGTGACATTACTTGCTACAAATGTCAAGGGAAGGGACATTATGCTCGAGACTGTCCCAACCAGAGAGTAATGATCCTCAGGGAAGATGGAGGATATGAGACTCAAGAAGAGACTGAAGAAGAAACGGCTGGTACTGATGAAGAGATCACTGACTATCCAGATGAGGGAGAGATACTTGTGACCAGGAGAGCCCTAAGTGCTATGTTTGAGCCAGAAACCATTCAAAGGGAAAACATTTTCCACACTAGATGCACCATAGACTCTAAGGTATGCAGTCTGATCATAGATGGAGGCTCGTGTACTAATGTTGCTAGCAAGTACTTGGTTGACAAGTTAGGTCTCAAGAAGACAAAGCACCCAAAGCCATACCGGCTCAAGTGGTTGAATGATGAGACTGAGTTGAAGATTGGTGAACAAGTGGTGATCCCATTCAGCATAGGCAGATATGCTGATCAGGTGACTTGTGATGTTGTTCCTATGCAAGCTGGACATCTCCTGCTGGGGAGACCTTGGCAGTTTGACAAGGAGACAATCCACAATGGCCGCACCAACTTCTACAGCTTCACTCACAACAACCGCAAGCACAACCTTGCTCCTTTGACACCGCAGCAAGTCCTAGACATGCAAAAAGAGATGGACAAAGGTAACAAGGCCAGTAAGACTAACCTATACATCACTTCCCAACAAGTTTTAAAATCATTAGAATGCAAAACACAGGTGCTACTAATGATCTTTAAGGAAGGTGTGTTGACAGGTTATGAGGAACAAGAACTTCCCCCATCCGTGGTTCAACTCATTGAGAAGTTCCAGGATCTATTTCCAGAAGACATACCCACTGGTTTACCACCTATTAGAGGTATAGAACACCAGATTGACCTCATTCCAGGAGCTCCATTGCCAAACCGCCCAGCCTATAGGGTGAACCCGGAGGAAGCCAAAGAACTAGAGAAGCAGGTGCAAGACTTGATGGATAAGGGATACATCAGGGAGAGTCTAAGCCCTTGTGCTGTTCCTGTTCTATTGGTGCCAAAGAAAGATGGGACTTGGAGGATGTGTGTAGACTGCCGTGCCATCAACAACATAACCATCAAGTATAGACACCCAATACCAAGACTTGATGACATGCTGGATGAGCTCAGTGGTGCCACTATCTTCTCCAAGATAGACCTGAAGAGTGGTTATCACCAGGTTAGAATGAAGGAAGGTGATGAGTGGAAGACTGCCTTTAAAACTAAAAGGGGACTCTATGAGTGGCTAGTCATGCCATTTGGCCTCACCAATGCCCCAAGCACCTTCATGCGCCTCATGAACCATGTCTTAAGGGCATACATCTGTAAGTTTGTAGTTGTTTACTTTGATGATATTTTGATCTATAGCACTAGCTTAGAAGATCATCTTAAACATCTTGAAAAGGTTTTGGAAACACTGCGCCTAGAACATCTATATGCTAACCTTAAGAAGTGTACCTTTTGCACTGATCAACTAGTATTCCTAGGCTTTGTTGTTAGTTCACAGGGATTGAAAGTAGATGAGGAGAAGATCAAAGCCGTGCAGGATTGGCCTACCCCAACTACCATCGGCCATGTGAGGAGTTTCCATGGTTTGGCCAGTTTCTATAGGAGGTTTGTCAAAGACTTCAGCACCATAGCAGCCCCACTGACATCAGTGATCAAGAAGGATGTTGCCTTCAAATGGGGAGCTGAGCAGGAAGAAGCTTTTCAAAAACTTAAAACTAGCTTAACTAATGCTCCTGTTTGTTGAACAAGAGGGGTTCACTTGATAGAGAAAGATTAGAGGATTGGAGAAGGTTTGGAGTTGGGGCGTCCGTACATGTCCGTACAGTTGGCCGTACAAGGCCGTACAAAAGTTACCCGGGTGAACTTGGTCGAAAGTTACCCGAGGTAAATGTAACTCGACCAAAAGTTACATTTACCATTTACCACCCGACTCAAGCTTGGTTCGCGGATAAAGGAAGACCAAAGGAAGAGCTGTGGACAGGCTGGCTCATGTGGCTAAGAAAGGAAGAGCATCTGGTCAAGATTCCTTTGGCATCTCGCGTGTGAAGCTTCTCGTCCAAGTATTCAAATTAGGCGCCTAAACGAGCCTTGACTTCACACGCTTAGTCTTCTATCCGTTGAAACCTTATCACCTTGTTGCCCTAAGCTTTCCTCTATATATTGTAACCCTCTTGTCGAAACATTAATCAATCAAGCAACTCATTTCATTTCTCTTAGTCTCTCTAGTCTCTCGGTTCATCCGAAATGGGTTCTTAGGTTCAAATCTCTCAAAGTCTCTTTCTTTAGTCTCGAAACCTCTAAATCTCTTCTTCCTTTCTTATTCTACTCAGATTCTATTCTAAATTTCATGGTATCAGAGCCAGGTTCACTTGAATCTGGGTTTGTTTGAGCTTGTTCATACAAAGTTTCATCCTTTTGTTCTCTAAAGTTCAAAGTCTCAACCTTTTGTTCCGGGAATGGAGAATACGAAGACTACTGTCATTCCGGTCACCCTGAAGGGAGGAAACTACCTTCTTTGGTCTCGTGTGGTGAAGACAGCCGTGGGAAGTAAGGGTCTTTGGAGTCACATCCTTGAGAGTGAAGCTCCAAAACTCATTACTCGTGAAGGCGACAAAGAGGTGGTGGTTTGCGATGAAGTGAAGTGGATCCAGGAGGACAATCTGGTGATATCCATTCTCCAGAGCTCACTAGATCCGTCGATCTTAGAAGCCTATAGCTACTGTGAGAAAGCTAAGGATCTATGGGATACACTCCAAAAGGTGTATGGAAACATCTCAAACCTCACCCGGGTGTTTGAGATCAAGAGAGCTATCAATAACTTAGCTCAAGAAGACATGGAGTTCACCAAACACTTGGGAAAGTTTAGAGCTTTATGGTCAGAACTTGAGATGCTGAGGCCGAGTACTACTGATCCGGATGAGCTTAATGAGAGACGTGAGCAAGACAAGGTCTTTGGCCTATTGCTTACTCTGAATACTACTTACAACGATCTCATTAAGCACATCCTTAGATCCGAGAAACTCCCAACCCTTGAAGATGTGTGTGCTCAGATCCAGAAGGAACAAGGATCTTTGGGGCTCTTTGGAGGGAAGGGGGAGCTAACTCTGGCAAATCAAGCCGAGGTGCCTCAAGCAAACAAAGCTCACAAGTATGAAGACCGGAGGTTCACTGGAAACTATGAAGAAAGGAGGTTTGGGGGAAACTGTGATCATTGCAAGAGGCATGGACACAAGAAGAGCCAATGCTGGATTCTCCATCCTCACCTCAAGCCGGCCAAGTTCATGAAGGAAAGGGAGGCTCGTGCTAATGTCACTTATGGTACAAGTGATCAAACTGGAGCAGGAACTTCTAACCGGGCCAATGAAGAAGGGCGTGAAGGTAGTGAGAGCAAGGCGTTGGTAACCTATACTGCCCATCAAACACGACCCAATGAGCATGAGTTCATCCGCCGATCTGAGATGGATGCTCTCATCAAAATGCTCAAGGATAATGGTAACAATCTTGGTAATATTAGTGGGTATTCACTTGGAGCATATAGGATTGCTAGTACTGCTAAAACTGATAGTTCATACACCCATTCTAGGATGCTTAGTCAATCTCACACTGCTCATAACATATCTAAACCTTTGATAGTAGATTCAGGTGCATCTCATCATATGATCAGTGATACAAGTCTTATTAGAGACATTGAACCTGCACATGGACATGTTATGATTGCTAATGGAGATAGGATACCAATAAGGGGTGTAGGCAAGTTGAAACTGTTTGACAAAGAATCTAAAGCTTTCTATATGCCTGAGTTTACTTCAAACTTACTTTCTGTCAAGAAGTGTACCACTGATATGCACTGTAAAGTTATCTTTAGTCCTAATGATGTGAAGTTTCAGGATATTGAGAGCAAACGGTTGATTGGGCAAGGAGTAACCAAAGGAGACCTTTATATGCTTGAAGAACTTAGTTCTGTGCCTGATCATAATTGCTCGTTTACTTCTGTTCCTGTTTCTGCTTTGAATAAGAATGCTCTGTGGCATGCTAGACTAGGACACCCTCATGTTAAAGCTTTAAACTTAATGGTTCCAGGTGTTGTGTTTGAGAATAATGATTGTGAAGCTTGTATTTTAGGCAAGCATTGTAAGACTGTTTTTCATAAATCCACAACCATCTATGAACATTGCTTTGATCTGATTCACTCTGATGTTTGGACTGCACCTTGTTTGTCTAGGGAGAATCACAAGTATTTTGTAACATTCATAGATGAGAAGTCTAAATACACCTGGATAACCTTGATCCCATCCAAAGATAGGGTGCTTGATGCATTTAGAAATTTTCAGAACTATGTGACTAACCAGTTTAATGCCAAGTTGAAAATTTTTAGATCAGATAATGGAGGGGAGTATACCAGCCAAGCATTCAAACATCATCTATCTCAACATGGCATACTCCACCAGACAAGTTGCCCCTATACCCCTCAACAGAATGGAGTAGCCGAGAGAAAGAATAGGCACCTTATGGAGGTTGCTCGATCCATGATGTTTCAAGCAAATGTCCCCAAGCGGTTTTGGAGTGATGCAGTGTCTACAGCTTGTTATCTCATCAACAGAACACCAACGAGGATCCTGGACAACCAGTCTCCATTTGAGGTCTTGAACAAACATAGACCAACTCTAGATCACCTTAGGGTCTTTGGTTGCCTATGTTTTGTTCTAAGACCGGGAGAGTTGAGAAACAAACTGGAGGCAAAGAGCACTAAGGGGATGTTTATAGGATATTCACCGACTCAGAAAGGTTATAAGTGCTATGATCCCATAACCAGAAGAGTTCTGGTATCAAGGGAAGTAAAGTTCATTGAAGAAAGGGGGTATTATGAAGAAAAGAACCAGGCAGAGTTAAAAGATCTTGCATCTGACAAAGCAGCTAACTTGAGGATCATCCTAGAGAGTCTTGGGATCAATATCTCCCAGGATCCTAAGACTGGAGGAGGACAACAACAAGGTCCCCCCAACAATGAAGAAGAACAAACTCCCCACTTCGACCATGAGGGGGGAAATGAACCAGAAGATCAACTCGAAGTTGGAGAGGACTCTGGTTCTCATGATCAAAGTGTGGACCAAGAGGAAGAAATGGTGAACGAGGAGGAAGAAGGGTCTGTTCAAGATGGAGGTCAGAACCAAGATCAAGAACCGGCGGTTGAACAGCAACTAAGGAGGAGCACTAGGATCAGGAATCCACCAAGTAATTGGGTAAACACTAGAGTGTATTATAATGCCCAGGCAGTAGAGCATCCTGCTCAAGTTTCCTGCTCTCTTGCCCACTATCCTGAAGAACACTGTGTCTTCATGATGAACCTGGATGATAGCTACATTCCTCGGTCTTATGAGGAAGCAATGAAGGACAAAGAATGGAGAGAGTCAGTAGGAGCTGAAGCAACCGCAATGATCAAGAATGATACTTGGTATGAGAGTGAATTACCAAAAGGGAAGAAGGCAGTGTCTAGTAGATGGATTTTCACAATCAAGTATCTTGCAAATGGGAAGATAGACAGAAAGAAGACTCGGTTAGTAGCAAGAGGGTTTACCCAAACCTATGGTGAAGACTATCTTGATACGTTTGCCCCGGTTGCAAAACTCCACACCATCAGGATAGTTCTTTCAATAGCAGTCAACCTTAAGTGGGGACTTTGGCAGATGGATGTGAAGAATGCTTTTCTTCAAGGGGAACTTGAAGACGAGGTCTACATGTATCCTCCACCAGGGTTGGAGCAGTTGGTCAAGGAAGGAAATGTTCTTAGACTGAAGAAGGCTATCTATGGCCTTAAGCAATCGCCAAGGGCTTGGTACAACAAGTTGAGCACAACCTTGAATGGAAGAGGCTTCAAGAAATCCGAGCTAGACCACACCCTCTTCACTCTCACCACTCCATCAGGTATTATTGTTCTTCTAGTGTATGTTGATGATATCATCATCACTGGAAGTGACAAAGAAGGTATTCAACTCACCAAAGATTATTTGAAGTCTGTATTTGAAATCAAAGACTTAGGAGAGATGAAATACTTTCTTGGAATAGAAATTTGTAGGTCCAAGGAAGGTTTGTTCTTGTCTCAAAGGAAATATACACTTGATCTTTTGAAAGATGCAGGTATACAAGGAGGAAAGACATTCAAGACACCTTTGGAGGACGGATACAAAGTTCCTCGTGAGGGGGAGATAAAAGACAGTCCACCATTCCAGGATGCCAAGCTTTATAGAAAGCTTGTTGGTAAGTTGATCTACCTAACTATCACACGACCTGACATATGTTTTGCTGTGAACCAGGTAAGTCAACACATGCAAGGACCAAGGGAACATCACTGGAACATGGTGAACCGTCTTCTCATGTACTTGAATGGATCACCAGATCAAGGAGTCTGGTTGGGATGCAATGAGAGCACTGAAGTAGTAGGGTATTGTGATGCGGATTGGGCTGGAGACAGGATGGACAGGAAGTCTACTACTGGATATTGCACATTCATTGGTGGGAATCTTGTCACCTGGAAGAGCAAGAAGCAGAAGGTGGTCTCTTGCTCGAGTGCTGAAGCTGAGTATAGAGCCATGTTGAAGCTTACAAACGAGCTGGTTTGGATCAAGGGTATACTGAAGCACTTGGGAATTGAGCAGGCCACACCTATGACAATGCATTGTGACAACCAAGCAGCCATCCACATTGCATCCAACTCGGTGTTCCATGAAAGGACGAAGCATATTGAAGTTGATTGCCATAAGGTAAGGCAGATGATTGTTTCTGGAGATATTCTACCTTGCTTTACCAGAAGTGAAGATCAGTTAGCCGATGTCTTCACCAAGGCAGCCAGGCAGAAAACTATAGAGTCCATCCATACCAGACTTGGACTCTTAGACCTCACCAAACGAGGTTGATCCCCTTGCCATGGGGTCTTTACTCTTTTCCTTGTTGAGGTTTTATCCCTAAGGAGGGTTTTCTTTGATAAGGTTTTTAATGAGGAAGATCTCATGGCATTCCAAGCTTGACTTGTTCCACATGGTCAAGCTTGAGGGGGAGTGTTGAACAAGAGGGGTTCACTTGATAGAGAAAGATTAGAGGATTGGAGAAGGTTTGGAGTTGGGGCGTCCGTACATGTCCGTACAGTTGGCCGTACAAGGCCGTACAAAAGTTACCCGGGTGAACTTGGTCGAAAGTTACCCGAGGTAAATGTAACTCGACCAAAAGTTACATTTACCATTTACCACCCGACTCAAGCTTGGTTCGCGGATAAAGGAAGACCAAAGGAAGAGCTGTGGACAGGCTGGCTCATGTGGCTAAGAAAGGAAGAGCATCTGGTCAAGATTCCTTTGGCATCTCGCGTGTGAAGCTTCTCGTCCAAGTATTCAAATTAGGCGCCTAAACGAGCCTTGACTTCACACGCTTAGTCTTCTATCCGTTGAAACCTTATCACCTTGTTGCCCTAAGCTTTCCTCTATATATTGTAACCCTCTTGTCGAAACATTAATCAATCAAGCAACTCATTTCATTTCTCTTAGTCTCTCTAGTCTCTCGGTTCATCCGAAATGGGTTCTTAGGTTCAAATCTCTCAAAGTCTCTTTCTTTAGTCTCGAAACCTCTAAATCTCTTCTTCCTTTCTTATTCTACTCAGATTCTATTCTAAATTTCACTGTTTTGGTTCTGCCTAACTTTAAAAAAACTTTTGAGATTGAATGTGATGCCTCAGGAACAGGTGTGGGAGCCGTGTTAACTCAAGGAGGAAAACCAGTAGCATTCTTCAGTGAGAAACTACATGGAGCAACCCTCAACTACCCCACCTATGACAAAGAACTGTATGCTTTAGTGAGGTCACTAGAGACTTGGCAGCACTACCTCTTATCCAAGGAGTTTGTGATCCACACTGACCATGAGACACTCAAGTACTTGAGAGGACAAAACACTTTGAAGAAGAGACATGCTCGTTGGTTAGAGTTTGTAGAGTCATTCCCTTATGTGATCAAGTACAAGAAGGGGAAGGAGAACATTGTAGCTGATGCCTTATCCAGGAGACATGCACTTATATCACTGATGGAGGCTAAGGTTATGGGTTTTGAACACATCAAGGATCAGTATGGTGAGGATCCTGACTTTGGAGACATCTACAAGCAGTGTAGACAAGGAGCATTTGGGTCTTTCTTTCAGCAAGATGAGTTCCTTTTCAGGGATAAGAGATTATGTATTCCACAAGGATCAATGCGTGATCTGATCCTGAGAGAAGCACATGGAGGGGGACTCATGGGACATTTTGGCCGTGACAAGACACTAAGCATTGTAGCTGAGCATTTCTTCTGGCCACATTTGAGGAGAGATGTAGAGAGGTTCTGTGCAAGGTGCATCATTTGTCTCAAGGCAAAGTCCAGGTTACATCCTCATGGATTATACATTCCTTTGCCTATTCCTGATCTACCTTGGGTAGACATTTCCATGGATTTTGTTCTAGGATTGCCAAAGATCAGAAACAAGGATTCCATCTTTGTGGTAGTAGACCGGTTCTCTAAGATGGCACACTTCATTCCTTGCAACAAAACCAATGACGCATCCCAAACTGCTGACTTATTCTTCAAGGAAGTGGTGAAGCTTCATGGCATCCCTAGAACCATTGTTTCTGACCGAGACACCAAGTTCTTGAGCCACTTTTGGAGAACACTTTGGAGGAAGCTGGGGACTAAGCTGCTCTTCTCCACAACCTGCCACCCCCAAACTGATGGTCAGACTGAGGTTGTGAACAGCACACTCTCCACTTTACTGAGAGCCACGGTTGGTAAGAACTTGAGGAATTGGCTTGATTGTCTACCTTTCATTGAGTTTGCTTACAACCGAGTTCCACATTCTGCTACTAAGCTATCACCTTTTGAGATTGTGTATGGGTTTAAGCCAACAACACCTCTGGATCTCCTACCTATTCCCCACAAGGACCAGATGATTAGTCAAGAAGGAGAGACCAAGGCCGAGTTGATGCAGAAGATTCATGAGAAGGTCAAGGCTAACTTAGAGCACCAGAATGAGCTGAACAAGAAGCAAGCTGATAAGGGCAGAAAGGAGGTTTCTTTTGAACCAGGAGATTGGGTTTGGTTACACATGAGATCAGAAAGGTTCCCTAACCAGAGGAAGTCCAAGCTATCCCCTAGAGGAGACGGCTCTTTCAAAGTCCTGAAGAAGATCAATGACAATGCATACCATCTGGAGCTGCCAGGTGAGTTAAATGTATCTTCCACATTCAATGTGTCTGATCTATCTTATTTTCATGCAGATGAAACTGTTCTGAGGTCAGAACCTTCTCAAGAGGGAGAGAATGATGAGGACATAGAACCAGACATCAACATCCCCACCCTAAGACAAGCACCAAGAACAAGATCAGGAACCAAGGGGGTGATTGCAAGCTTCTGTGAAGCCATTGAAGGATTGTTTGCCAAGGCTAATAGCAACCCCAACTTAGATGACATCACACACCGTCTAGACAAGCTCTCTATTTCCGGATCAGAGGTTATAAAGACACAACCTTATGTTATACAAGACGGTCCAAAAGATAATGCTATCCTATGGTCTATCATCCCGCATAAAGAGATGGTTTCCTTATTCACCATCTCTCCCCTTAAGTGAAACGGTGAGTTTAGGAGTAAGAGACAAGCCCCAAAACGACTACACTTCAAGCTTGGCTCTTCTCCAACGGCTAGTCAATTTAAAAACCATCAAGAGGCGCCTCCCAAACAAAGGTAAGAGTCTATATTATATGCTTGATATTTTGACTAACCAAATCATATTTTCTTGCAGTATTTTGTTTCCTTTTTAGTTTATTTCGAATAAAGAGTCAAGGCATTGTTTAGCCTAAGTTTTTCATTAGGTCCTAAGATTGAGTCATGTAATAAATTTGCTTCAAAGACCCCTAGAAGGGCATAGCTGCATCGGCGAGTATATAAGCCCCTATAAGCAGCCTTGTATTTTTAACCTACTACGAAATATATGAGTCAGTTTGCCCCCTAGCAAAACCCTAAGTCTTTCCGTGTGTGTGAGAAGCAGCATTGAGAGCAACCTAGTCTTATCAAGCTCATTCCATAGAGTTTGTGGCGACTTTCGATCCATCTGATTGAGTTCTTCAATCTATTCACTCCATCTCCATCCCTTGTCCTTGTTGAGTTGTTTATACGAACAAGCAGCTTGGATCCACACTCCATCTTCACGCCATCCTCCATCCAGTGAGATAGCAAGTTGGTTACACGACCATTTGTTGTTTCCCATCCTCCACTGATCCGTTCTAAGAGCAATCAGGCCGGTTATCATCTCAATTCCATTCCATCCGCAAGAACTCACTCCATTCTCACCTCCATCCATCCACCAAGGCTTGATACTCATCCTCTATCCATCCAGTGTGAGAAGGGTGCTTCCCGTGCCCATATCAGGAGTTCTCTCTCTCTTCAATATTCTCTTGTTACTTCACTCTCCCCACACTCTTTACTCTCTTAATCTCGTCCATACTCTCTGTAATTCTCACTCTCACTTAATCTCTCTCAGATACTCACTAATACTCTCTTAATCTCTTAATTCTCCAGCAGCATTCTCCTTGATTCTCCTTTACTCTCATCAGTCTCTTCTCTATAATTTCGACCACACTCTGTTTCTACATCACTCACACACCATAATCTGTCTATTCTCACATGGTATCAGAGCTTCCAAGCTCCTGAAACCTTCATAGCTTCCGCAAATCATCATCTTCTCAAAACTGTCTCCAAAACAGTTTCTGCTACATCTCTTTATCCACTGGTCAAAAGGTCTTCCAAGAGGGAAGAATCTCTCCAGAACTCAAGATAGGACAGTATAGAAGTCTCTGTAACTCAATAAAGCTTCAGCTCAGTCCAGCAAGCTTCATCAAAGTTTCAGTTTCAAGCTCTGTTTCTTGCAAAACCAGTTGGTACATTCTATTGTCCACTGGTCCAAACTCTCTAAGATGGAGAGCTCAAAGGAAATGGCGACTTCAGTAGATTCAAGGAGTCCAAAGAAGAAGCCAAACCACCTCATCTGGTCCATGCTGAAGATAATCCATGGAAGAAACCATTCTTGGAGAAAGGTCACTAAAGAAGCATTAAAGCTAAGCTGTTCTAATCATTCTCTGGCCAGCCATGCTGAAGCTCTGTTTCTGACCAACAAAACCCACGACCAGCAAGAGAACAGGAGGGGTTTGAAGTGTCTCCTTGACCAGAAGGAGAGAATCAGGAAGAGGAGGTATTGGACAGTCAATCCACACCACAAGCCCTTCAAATTCAAGTGATTCACAGCCATGGAGGTTCAAGGAACTAGCTCAGGTTCTTTGGTTGTAAGTTAACCTCCTAAACTCTAATAAGAGCCTGTTTCATTGCTTAAATTATTTCTGGTTGTGTTGTGTATGTGTTTAGTATCTTTGGGACAGTTTAATGGTATTAGAGTTATTGCACCTAGTTTCTGTCCCATGATACTAAAGAGTTGTGTGTGTATTGTTCTAGGAGTGATTAAGTTTGCTAGCATGGTAATGTCTAGTTTCTGTCCTAGAATAATTCTTTGTGTTGTCTCTGGCCTAAGTGAGTTGCTTAGTCTCAGTGTCTGTCTTGTGCATTGTTAAAGGTCTAGGAGAGTTTTCTGGCCATGTGTTGCATTCATAGTTGGGTAGCTTGATTAGATGAGTTGTCTAGTCTATGCTACTGTCATAAATTGTCATTGCATTCTGCTATTGTCATATGTGTGATAAATTGAGCCTAGATTCCTTGTAATTGATGAGTTATCATACCTGAGCATTTAGTGAATTGGTTGCATGGATTTGAACTGAATGAGTTGTTTAGATTCTGTCCATTGCATTTTCTTAAAGCATTGGGATCAGGATTGGTAAGTTACCAAGGTCTGATCCTAGTGTGTGTGGTCTGATTCTTGCTGGAGTTTGAGTGATGTTTCAGGTACAGAAGTGTTGTCTCTGTCCATCATCAAATCAAGACAAAGAAGAAGACTTTGCCCATGTTGTTCAGAGCCTGCACAAGATGCATATTCCTGTCCATGGAGAAAAAGGCCCATGAGTTCAGAGCCTACAGAGTCTGTATATTCCTGACCATGGAGAGATGTTTTGTGTGTGAAACCAGTTGAAGAAGCGCAGCCTGGTTAGGTGTTGAACCTAACATACCTGCTCCATTCAAGAGATCAAGTGTGTACTTTCTTTGGGATAAGAAGAGCCCCTCTTTGGATCGGCATACTTCTATTCCAAGAAAGTACTTTAGCTCACCCAAATCCTTAATATCAAATACAGATTTTAAGTAAGCTTTAGTGGTTTGTATACCTTCTTTGTCACTCCCTGTGATGATGATATCATCAACATACACAAGGATGACTACTATACCTTGTTGGCTGGTGAGAGTGAATAAGGTATGATCTGCCTCTGATCTACTAAACCCTTTTCCATTAAGAGTGGTGCTAAGCTTGTGGTACCAAGCTCTAGGTGGTACGGCCCTGGAATGGCTGTCTCTCCCTGGATCACTTGAAGGGGGTGTGGACGATGATAGATGATGGAGATGGTCTTATCCTTAGAGCTATGAGATGCTCTAAAGATGTTTAGCTACTCCTGAGACACAGGGGCGTCCTGCTTGTTGACATGAAGAAATAAATGACAAGGAGAAGTTGTTGACAAGAAGACATAAATAGCAGAGTATAAGAGATCAAGTCAAGAGGATCATCCAGAATGATCAAGTATAAACTAATCACTTGTCCGTACAGTTAGGTCAAGGAGTGACCTAACGTGGCTTGCAAGACAAGGGAAGGTTTAACTTGAGAAGAAAGGAAGCTTAATCTGTTCAGAACCAAAGGAGGATGTTGACAAGAAGGAAAGAGACGTTGGGGGATAAGTCACATGCTGAAGAATTCAAATGGAGAGAGGGGGGGACCATCAGTCACCTGTCACTTTCCAACAAGGCTGGACGAGCCCCTGCTATTCTTCAGACTGCTCAGACCCATTTGTTTAATCTTTTCTCTGCTCAACTTGCCTGAATTGTTTATTAGTTATTTTGTTTTGTTTGTCTATTAATAGACTTGTACTCAGAAACCACATTAAGCAAGGAAATATATTTCCTCTCTCTCTCTCTTATTCTGGGCGAATTCTATCTCTCTCTCTCATGTTCTTGCTGTTCTTCATTTTCTCTACACAAACTAGACACTAAATCTCTCTATTTTCACATGGTATCAGAGCCATATGCTCTTGAGACCCAAATCTCTCTACTATTCTCACTTATTTCCGCAATTCTTTGAGTTTCATTTCTATTTTTGGCAAAGTTCATCCTGTTCTTCAGCTGTTCATCATTTCCAGCTCCAGAAATTGCCAAAAATGGCAAAGATGATGTCGACCAAGAAAATGAAGAAGGAGAATCTCATTCCAGTGACCCTAGAGGGTCCTAACTATCTTTTATGGTCAAGAGTGGCCAGAGTTACCTTGGGAAGTCATGGACTTTGGGACAGCCATATCATGGAGGCTGAAACTTCAAAGAGGATGGCTCAAGAGGATAGTCAGGCTACTTACCTAAAGCATGAAGACAAGTGGGTTCAAGAGGAACAGCAAACACTTGGAATTATACACAGCTCTCTGTCTGAACAGATCTTGGAGGATCATTATCACCTCAGAACCGCCAAGAGTCTATGGGAGAAGCTTCAAAATGTTTATGGGAATCTATGGGAGAGTCTTCAAGCTGTCTATGAGCAAGACAAAGTTTTCAGTCTTCTCCTAAACCTGGATTCACCCTGCAATAGTCTGATAAGTTATATCATTCAAGAAAGGAAGCTTCCAAGTTCCCTAGGAAGCCAGCCAAGTACATTTCAGCTCAAGGAGTTTGAGCATCAAGTAATTACAGGAACAACCATGTTATCAGCACTCTGTGGTGATTCTAATGAAGGAGGAACATGGAGGAGTATGGCAGGGGCGACCAATTCTGATAGTCCAGTGACCAGAAGAGACTTTGATTCCTTTATAAAAGCTGCCAAGGCCCTTATCTCACCCAAGGAGGTTTTAAAATAAAGAAAGGAATGACCAGAAGAAGATGCTGGTTCATTATTGAAAGAGAGTTCATCAAGAGAAGCCAATTTGGTTCTGTCCGTACAGACTTGCTCCACAAGCAACATCTTGACCTAACTTACCTTGCAAGGCAAGAAACGAGTGGGAAGGCTTAAGGGACGTTGATAACCTCCAGAAACCTAAGGATACTCAGTTTGAATTCAAAAGGAAGGATCTGCTTTGAATTAGGCAGAGAAAAGTCACATGGGTGCATAAGGAGTTGTAGCAGACCTGTCACTATCACCATGGAGACCACACCCTTCCTCCTGTCCGTTTCTTCTGTTCCTGGACGAGCCAGACCTTGGCTGTATCCCCTTTGGCCTCTTCTCATTCTCTACAGAATTATTTGTTTATGTTTTCATGTTTTAGTAATTGTTTAATCATGTGTATTGCCTATATAAAGGCTTCTCCATCACTTGTAACATTTAACCTGAATCAATACAAGTTTCTCTCTCTAAATTCGTGTGTATCTCTCTCTTTCTTGTGTCTAAACAATATTCACAATGTAAGGAGTTAAACATTATGGTTTAGAGGCTGCCTTAACTCTATCTCTCTTAAGGCAGCCTAATACTTGTAAAACTTACTCTAAAATCTTCTTTATCTAGTTCTTAAACTCTAGATTACTGATTCTAAATCCTCTTCATCTTAGGTACACAAACTCAAAGTGTTGTGTTACTTCAGAAGGATAGATTCATACTAGAGAGTTTCTGCTTCATATAACCAGTTTACTGTCTAGGATTCTTGTTTATATAGTAAGCTGTGTATGAGGATTCAACCACAAGTTGGTTGTCTCTGTTCTTGAATGGTGAGTTCTTGTTGTATGGTTGAAGGGGATTCAGTCACAAGTTGAATGAATCACTCCTTACATGAGACAAACACTCATGAATTCCAACATGGTATCAGAGCTTTGTTGCTCTTCTTTGGGATTAAACTCACCTCTTTTATATCTGTTCTGTTTAAAAAAATCCTTTCTCTCCCACTCTGATATTGTGTTGGCTTGGTCAGTACTTGTTAGTATCTTGAATCAAGCTTGAGGAAGAGAAAGATTTCGAAAATGCTTCACCATTATGCTTTATCCATTGGATAATAGCTTTCTCTTAATGGAGCATCTCTTTGACCAGTGGACAAACTGTTTTGATCCATTGGATTCATTTTTTCTAAGCCACAGAAACACTTCTTCATGTGTTATTCTGTTGGTTCTTTTGTTGCAAGCCCTGGAAAACATCAGTTCATGAGTTATTCCAGTGGCACATGTCTAAGATCAGTGAGCAAATTAATTGTTCAATGGTCCATTATGTTTCAGCTAATAAAGCACCAAACTCTTGATGAGTATTGGATGCTCCTTGCTGTTTATGCTTCCGCAAAACTCAAGAAAACAGAGCAAAACTCTGTCCATTAGAACTCTTGAGAAAATTCTCTTTTTCTATTCTCTATTCTCTCATTCTCTAATTCTCCAGGTTACTTATTCTCCATCATTCTCCCATTCTCTGGCTATTAATACTCTGGTTACATCATTCTCTACTCTCTACTTATTCTGTGGTTACTTATACTCTCTGGTTACTTAAATCTCATTACTCACATTCTTGTTTAGAATCTGCCTAAGGTTGTTAAATTGTCTTGAAGTTAAGCTGTCTTGAAAGAATAGTCTTGCTTCTGTCCTTAGGAGAATTGATTGTGTTGTGGCCTGAATGCTTAGTCTTGTTGATTAGGATTCAGAGAGTGTTGCTAGGATAGAATCATGAAGATATCTGTCCATTGCTTTTTTTTTTAAAATGTGTTTTTAAAGATCAGACTTGGTGAAAACCCATGATCTGATCTCTTGTTGTCTACTGATGCTTGTCTTAGTGTTTGTTGACAGGCTGCCCATGTTGATCAGAGCCTACACTTGATGTATATTCCTGACCATGGAGATTGCCCACTGCCCATCAACACTTTGGACACTGATTGTGTCCATGAACTCCCAAGATGGTTGAGAGGATGAATGGGGCAGTGGAGAGATTTCTCAGAAGTTACTTACCTGATGCCAAGAGGGTGGACAGGAAGTAAACTCAAGAGAAAATGCCACAATTCAAGCCAAGAGGGCTGTGGTCTCAAGGCATTGGTGATCATCATTGGCTCTCATCTTCCAAGCTTGACCACATACTCTCATTCTCAGGTCAAGCTTGAGGAGGGGTGTTAAATATGAGAAGCCAATGTCCATTCTTCAGAAAATTATGCAAGGGAAGTACCTAAATCTATATTCATTCTTATGATTGAATAGGTTTGCCCCTGTTGACATGAAGAAATAAATGACAAGGAGAAGTTGCTGACAAGAAGACATGAATAGCAGAGTAGAAGAGATCAAGGCAAGAGGAGCATCCAGAATGATCAAGTATAAACTAATCACTTGTCCGTACAGTTAGGTCAAGGAGTGACCTAACGTGGCTTGCAAGACAAGGGAGGTTTAACTTGAGAAGAAAGGAAGCTTAATCTATTCAGAACCAAAGGAGGATGTTGACAAGAAGCAAAGAGACGTTGGGGGATAAGTCACATGCTGAAGAATTCAAATGGAGAGAGGGGGGGACCATTAGTCACCTGTCACTTTCCAACAAGGCTGGACGTGCCCCTGCTATTCTTCAGACTGCTCAGACCCATTTGTTTAATCTTTTCTCTGCTCAACTTGTCTGAATTGTTTATTAGTTGTTTTGTTTTGTTTGTCTATTAATAGACTTGTACTCAGAAACCACATTAAGCAAGGAAATCATTTCTCTCCTTCTCTCTCTTTACATTTCGAAATCTCCTCTCTCTCTCTCTTGTTCTTCATGTTCTTCAGTTTCCAGCAAGTAAACTCTCTCTAAATCTCTTATTCTCACATGGTATCAGAGCACTTATGCTCTTGAGACCTATTCTTCTTCATTCTTATACTTAACTTCCGCAAATCTCTGAGTTTTCTTTTCTATTTTTGGCAAAGTTCATCTTGTTCTTCAGCTGTTCTTCATTTCCAGCTCCAGAAATTGCCAAAAATGGAAAATACCAAAGTAAACATTCCAGTTACTCTCAAGGGAGATAACTATCTTTTATGGTCAAGGCTTGTCAAGACAGCCTTGGGAGGACGAGGTCTCTGGTTCTATGTGACAGAAGACAAACCATCAAAGAAGACCATCCTAGGAGAGGATGGTACTGAAGTGGTGTTGGCTGGCGAGGACAAATGGGGTCAGGAGGACCTCATGGTGTTTTCTATCATTCAGAACAGCCTTGAAGCTTCAATCCTGGAAGCTTACTCCTACTGTGAGACCTCCAAAGAGTTGTGGGATACACTTAGGAAGGTGTATGGAAACATGTCTAATCTGAGCAGGGTGTTTGAAATCAAGAAAGAGATCAACAACCTGAAACAAGATGAAGGAGAGTTCAACCAGCATCTTGGAAAATTTAGAAGCTTATGGTCAGAGCATAACATGCTAAGACCAAGTTCTAGTGATCCTGAAGTCTTAAGAGAAAGGCAAGAACAGGATGTGGTCTTTAGTTTGCTACTCACTCTAAATCCATCATACAGTCAGCTGATCAAGCATGTTCTTAGAGAAGACAAGCTCCCAAGTGTAGAAGGTGTGTGTGCGCTTATCCAGCAAGAACAAGCTACTCACACACTCTTTGAGAAGTAAATGAAGTCATGTTATCCTACAAACAACACGCTAAGAAAGAATGGGAAAGTTGTGTTGTTTCATGAGTGCAAGAGGACTAAGAAACAACATAGAAGAAATTTTTTGAAACAAAGGAAGATGGATATTAGGATGACCAGGAATTTGCTCAAGCAGATTGAACCTCGGACATTTGAAGGAAAGACCATGCATTCTGCCTTCAGTAGTGATTCAAATGAAGAAGGAGCGTGGAGAAGTGCAGCTGGTGCTACCAGAACTGATGACTCAGTGACCAGGAGTGATCTGAATGACTTCATTAGAGCTGCCAAGGCCATCATCTCAGCTAAGAAGGCAGGTACAGACTCTAAACCTATCATTATAGATTCAGGAGCTAGTCACCATATGATTAGTGATAGGAATCTGATTAGTGATGTAAAGCCAGCCGCATGGAATGTAATTATAGCCAATGGAGATAAGGTTAAGATAGAAGGGATAGGGAACCTTAGGTTGTTCGATAGAGAATCATCTGCCTTATATATGCCTCAGTTTACTTCTAACTTGCTATCAGTAAGGAAGGCTACAGTTGATTTGAGTTGTCAAGTGCTATTTAGACCTGATGATGTTGAGTTTCAAGACCTAAAGACAGGGCAGGTGATTGGAAGAGGACACAGTCATGATGAACTCTATCATCTCAAAAGAACAGAACCATCTTCTTCTATCTGCATGATCAGTACTTCTCTGGGAGTTGATGGCACTACATGGCATGCCAGGTTGGGACATCCTCATGCTAGAGCTCTAAGCCTAATGCTTCCTGGTGTGGTGTTTGAAAATGATGGATGTGAAGCATGTATCTTGGGGAAGCATTGTAGGACAGTCTTTCCAAGGTCAAGTACAATCTATGAGAAGTGCTTTGACCTTGTTCATTCTGATGTCTGGACTGCTCCTTGTCTGTCTAGAGAGAATCACAAGTACTTTGTGACTTTTATTGATGAGAAGTCTAAGTACACTTGGGTGACACTGATCCAGTCTAAAGACAGAGTGCTTGAAGCTTTCAAGAATTTCCAGACCCATGTCCTCAACCATTTCAGTGCCAAAATCAAGATTCTTAGGTCAGATAATGGTGGAGAGTATACAAGTCAAGCCTTCAAGCAGTGTCTAGCTCAGCATGGGATCATACATCAGACAAGCTGTCCTTATACTCCACAACAAAATGGAGTAGCTGAGAGGAAGAATAGGCATTTGATGGAAGTGGCAAGGTCAATGATGTTCCATACTAATGTTCCAAAGAGGTTTTGGAGTGATGCTGTGATGGTTGCTTGTTATCTGATCAACAGGATTCCCACTAAGATTCTTAATGATTTGTCTCCATTTGAGGTACTAAACAACAACAAGCCCTCTTTGGATCATCTGCGTGTATTTGGATGCCTCTGCTTTGTGTTGATACCAGGGGAACAGAGGAGCAAGTTAGATGCCAAAAGCTCAAAAGCTATGTTCATTGGATACTCTCCAACACAAAAGGGTTATAAGTGTTATGATCCAGTGGCAAGAAGGGTTCTAATATCAAGAGATGTGAAGTTTGTGGAGACTAAGGGTTATTATGATGAGAAGAGTTGGGATGAGGTGAAGAATCTATCTCAATCAGCCTCAGATAAAGCAATCAATTTGAGAAGGGTAATGGAAATACTTGGCATCAGTATACCAGAAGAGAGGGTTGTACCTGTTCATGAGACCAGACAAGGTCCTCACACCCCACCAAGTGAAGAGATGAGTGAGGAGCCTGAAGATGAAGCTGTTGAGGTTACTCACCTTGTGATGCGTCCCTAGGATGCTCTTTGGTTGATGGGAATGGATAATCCTTGCAAGAACGAATCAGAGACTCAAGTTCTTCAAGGCGTGTGGATTGAATGGTGACACAAGAGGGATGGATGAACTCTTGATACTCCTAGATGAACAAACCGGATATGACACACCGATTTAGACACCCTTAGGTCTCTGGATATTACACACCAGAACTCGACACACTTTCTAGAGAGAGAGCCGTCAAGGAGAAAGAATACTCGTTGATAAAAAGTTGGATGAGTTACAATAGGGTTTAGGAACCCTTTAAATAAAAAGAAACCGAGAACAAGCTCTCTAGGGTTTCGGAAATAAGCAAAATGGAAACTATGGTTTAACTTTAACATATGCTTAAAAATAACATAAAATGTAAACTTCTTTCTAGACTTGGACCGAGATAGGGCCTAAGTGATGTGAAGACAAGTTGTGGCCTCGTTAAAAACCTTCCTCCGGAAAACCTCGTGGGACAAAACCAAAAGCAAGGAAAAGAGCACGCACCCCATGTCTTGCCTAGACACTAACTCAGCTTGATGTAGAGATGGCTTGAATTGTGATCAAGACACCTCGGATCAGACCTTGTCCAAGACTTTCTTGTTGTGGATGTGAAGTGAGTAATCCAACAACATTCTCTTTAAGCTTCTTGACTCTGGAACGAGTCATGGGACCTTCAGGAATGGCTAGAGCATCATCACCAGGCTGCTGGTGCAATGTGGCTTCATGTGGCTCATCTAGACTCTCCTTGTTCTCCTTAGTGATCCGGTCCATGATCACATCATCCCCTCCCTCTTGAAAAGGATTTGTCCTCAAATCAGGTTCATCTACAGCAAAAGGAGCCAAGTCAGTGACATTGAAGCTATTTGATACATCGTACTTACCTTGGAGATCAAGTTTGTAGGCATTGTCATTGATCTTGTGGATGATCTCGAAAGGTCCATCAACCCTTGGCATCAGTTTGGACTTCCTCTCGTTGGGGAACCTATCTTTCCTCAGGTGCAACCAAACTTGGTCACCAACTTCAAAGGTCCTCACACGTCTCCCCTTGTTGGCTTGCTTCTCATAAAGCTTGGTTTTCTGCTCAATGTTTTGTCTAGCCTTCTCATGGATCCGTTGGACCATCTCTGCTTTCTTCTTGCCATCTAGACTGATCCTTTCACACTCAGGTAAAGGCATTAGATCCAAAGGAGAGGTGGGATTGAACCCATAAACAATCTCAAAAGGTGAATACTTAGAAGCAGAATGCATAGCATGATTGTATGCAAATTCACAATGTGGTAAGTATTCTTCCCATGTCCTTAAGTTCTTTTTAATGAATGCACGCAGGAGTGTTCCTAAGGTTCTATTAACCACTTCAGTTTGTCCATCAGTTTGCGGATGACAAGTAGTAGAAAACAACAGTTTAGTGCCTAGCTTAGACCAAAGTGTCTTCCAGAAGTAACTAAGAAACTTAGTATCCCTATCAGAAACTATAGTTCTAGGCATGCCATGCAAACGAACAACTTCTTTAAAGAACAAGTTAGCAACATGCAATGCATCATCAGTCTTATGACATGCTATGAAATGTGCCATCTTAGAGAACCTATCAACAACAACAAAGATTGAGTCCTTTCCGGTTCTAGTCCTAGGTAATCCAACAACAAAATCCATGGAAATGTCATTCCAGGGATGGTGTGGGATGGGTAAAGGAGTATACAAACCCTGGGATTGGACTTGGGACTTGGCATGCTTGCAAGTAGCACACCTCCCACAGATTCTCTCCACATCTCTCTTCATATGCGGCCAATAGAAGTGATCCTGCAAAACTTTTAAGGTCTTGGCAACCCCAAAGTGTCCCATTAGACTGCCCCCATGGGATTCCCTGACAAAGAGATCTCTCAAAGAGCAGTTAGGCACACACAATCTATTATCATAAAACAAGTAGCCTTCTAGCCTGAAGTAATGTCCTGCAGCAAACTTCTCACAAGAAGCATAGGCTTCCTTGAAATCATGGTCAGTAACATACATATCTTTTATCTGCTCAAAACCAAGTAACTTAGCATCTAGAGTGGTCAAGAGAACATACCTCCGAGATAGTGCATCAGCAACTATGTTCTCCTTACCTTGTTTATACTTGATCACGTATGGGAAGGTCTCAATGAATTCAACCCACCTTGCGTGTCTCTTGCTAAGCTTACTCTGCCCTTTTAGATACTTTAGGGACTCATGATCAGTGTGTATGACAAACTCCTTGGGCCACAAGTAATGTTGCCACGTTTGTAATGCCCTCACCAAGGCATAGAGTTCTTTGTCATAGGTTGCATAGTTGAGAGTGGCTCCTCCAAGCTTCTCACTGAAGTAGGCTATAGGTTTCCTATCCTGCATCAATACAGCACCAATTCCAATTCCTGAGGCATCACATTCTATTTCAAACGTTTTAGTAAAGTCAGGAAGCATAAGAAGAGGTGATTGAGTAAGCTTCTCTTTTAGGTTCTGGAAAGCCCTCTCTTGTGCTTCTCCCCACTTGAATCCGACATCCTTCTTTATCACTTCAGTCAAGGGAGCTGCAATGGTGCTAAAGTCTCTCACAAATCGCCTATAGAACCCAGCAAGCCCATGGAAACTCCTCACTTCTCCTACTGTGGTTGGACTCGGCCAGTCTTTGATGGCTTTGATCTTCTCCTCATCGACCTTAACTCCATCTGCACTTACAACAAAACCTAGGAAAACCAAGTTATCCGTGCAAAAGGTGCACTTCTTCAAGTTGGCATAAAGCTTTTCATTCCTTAAAACATTCAGGACAGCCCTAAGATGTTCTAGATGTTCTTCTAAGTTCTTGCTATATACTAAGATGTCATCAAAGTATACTACAACAGAAATGCCTATGAATGACCTAAGAACATGATTCATTAACCTCATGAATGTACTAGGTGCATTGGTTAATCCAAATGGCATAACTAACCACTCATATAATCCATGTTTAGTTTTGAATGCAGTTTTCCATTCATCTCCTTCTTTCATCCTAATCTGATGATAACCACTTTTCAAATCTATCTTAGAAAAGATGCAAGAACCATGCAATTCATCAAGCATATCATCAAGTCTAGGGATAGGATGGCGATACTTCACTGTGATGTTGTTGATTGATCTACAATCAACACACATACGCCATGTACCATCCTTCTTAGGCACTAGGAGCACTGGTACAGCACATGGGCTCAAACTCTCTCGGATATAGCCCTTCTCCATGAGTTCCTCTACTTGTCTTTGTAACTCCTTGGTCTCAACCGGATTGGTTCTGTATGCTGGACGGTTTGGAAGTGTAGATCCTGGAACAAAGTCTATCTGGTGCTCAATCCCTCTCAAAGGTGGTAGACCAATGGGATTGTCGTCTGGAAATACATCTTGAAACTCCTGCAAAAGAGAAACCATTTCACTCGGATACACCGGTGTAGAATCTGTTAGGTTCAAAAGAGTTTCTTTAAACACAAGTAAGATAGCAGATTGTTGAGAGTAGAGAGTTCTTTTGATATCACCCATGTTAGCATAGAAGTTAGGCTGCTTAGTTCCAGCCGGATTTAGATCAATCTCCTTCTTCTTTTGGAGTTGAACCTGATCTTGTTGAACTTCCTTAGGTGTCAAGGGAACCAGAGTGGTCTTGCGTCCCTTGAACTCAAAGGAGTGCTTGTTGGTGAAGCCATCATGGATAACTCGGCGATCAGATTGCCAAGGTCTTCCAAGAAGTATGTGACCAGCTTCCATAGGCAACACATCACACAAGACTTCATCTTCATATCTCCCAATGGCTAAGGGAATAAGGACTTGACTTGAGACCTTCATGGTGCCTTCTTCATTCAGCCATTGTAGCCGGTAAGGTTTGGGATGCTTCTGAACCTTCAATCCCAACTTCTTGACCAGGGTTTCACTCGCAGCATTCACACAACTACCTCCATCAACAATGAGGCTGCACACTTTTCCTTGGACCAAGCACCGGGTGTAGAAGAGGTTCTCACGCTGCTCCAGCTCCTCAGCCTTGTTTTGCAAGCTTAGAAGTCTTCTTGCTACTAAAAGCTTCCCCTGGACTGGTCCTTCTTCATGTTCTTCTTCAGTGTCTTCTTGGTCAGACTCGGTGATGTCATCTTCTGAGGCATACTCTCCATCTTCCAGCAAAATCATGACTCTCTTGTTGGTACATTCAGAGGCGTAATGACCTCTTCCTTGGCACTTGAAACACTTGACATCACGAGCTCTGGAACTAGAGGCTTCAACCTTGCCTTTGCCCTTGTCAAAAGCACTGCTTGGTTTGGTCTCTTCTCTTGGATAGGACTTGTGATCCTTCTGGAACGGCTTAGACTCCTTAGGGTAAGGTGTCTTCTCTTCCTTGGTGTTGTGTAACCGGTTAGAGCCATAGTGGTTGCGTGAATGTCCCTTCCTCTTGAGCTGCTGCTCCACAAGAATAGCTTTGTGTAGCATCTCTTCAAGCTCCACATAATGTTGCATCTCAACATTGTCTTGTATCTCTCGGTTTAAACCACATAGGAACCTTGACATGGTTGCTTCTCTATCTTCTGATATGCTCGCTCTTAGCATGAGCAACTCCATCTCCTGGTAATACTCCTCCACTGATCTTGAGCCTTGGGTAAGTTTCCTAAGCCGGTGATGCAAGTCTCTGTGGTAGTGACTTGGAACAAACCTCTTGCGCATGATAGACTTCATCTCTGTCCAAGTCTCAACTGGTTCCTCTCCATTCCTTCTACGAGTTGTGATGTACTGATCCCACCAACTTAGAGCATAGTCATAGAACTCAGTAGCAGCAATCTGAATCTTCTTGTGGTTTGTGTACTGCTTACACTGAAAGACTAGCTCAATCTTCTTCTCCCACTCAAGGTAGGCATCCGGATCAGCTTTGCCATGGAATGGGGGTATCTTTATCTTCAAACCAGCAAGCTCATCTCCCTGGTTCATTCTTCTCTCTTGGACACGCCTATGTCTTATTTGGCTTTGTCTTGAGGATGAACTGAGGTGTTCATACTCATGGTCAGTCTCCTCATAACCGGCATGCTCTTGGCGAGTTGCATGAGGTCTCTCTTCTCTCCTAGTCTCTCGGTTTGGGACTTGACTAGTAGCTCTCCTGATGTCTTCTCTGAGCTCTCTCCGGATGTCATTGAGGTTGGTTCTCATCATCTCGGTCATGGTTGCTACCATGTTCTGATTGAGTTGAGCCGACATAGCCTCCATGAGAAGCTTGTTCTTCCTAACGAGTGCAGCAATTTCACTCCTGCAAAAGAGAAACCATTTCACTCGGATACACCGGTGTAGAATCTGTTAGGTTCAAAAGAGTTTCTTTAAACACAAGTAAGATAGCAGATTGTTGAGAGTAGAGAGTTCTTTTGATATCACCCATATTAGCATAGAAGTTAGGCTGCTTAGTTCCAGCCGGATCTAGATCAATCTCCTTCTTCTTTTGGAGTTGAATCTGATCTTGTTGAACTTCTTTAGGTGTCAAGCGAACCAGAGTGGTCTTGCGTCCCTTGAACTCAAATGAGTGCTTGTTGGTGAAGCCATCATGGATAACTCGGCGATCAGATTGCCAAGGTCTTCCAAGAAGTATGTGACCAGCTTCCATAGGCAACACATCACACAAGACTTCATCTTCATATCTCCCAATGGCTAAGGGAATAAGGACTTGACTTGAGACCTTCATGGTGCCTTCTTCATTCAGCCATTGTAGCCGGTAAGGTTTGGGATGCTTCTGAACCTTCAATCCCAACTTCTTGACCAGGGTTTCACTCGCAGCATTCACACAACTACCTCCATCAACAATGAGGCTGCACACTTTTCCTTGGACCAAGCACCGGGTGTAGAAGAGGTTCTCACGCTGCTCCAGCTCCTCAGCCTTGCTTTGCAAGCTTAGAAGTCTTCTTGCTACTAAAAGCTTCCCCTGGACTGGTCCTTCTTCATGTTCTTCTTCAGTGTCTTCTTGGTCAGACTCGGTGATGTCATCTTCTGAGGCATACTCTCCATCTTCCAGCAAAATCATGACTCTCTTGTTGGTACATTCAGAGGCGTAATGACCTCTTCCTTGGCACTTGAAACACTTGACATCACGAGCTCTGGAACTAGAGGCTTCAACCTTGCCTTTGCCCTTGTCAAAAGCACTGCTTGGTTTGGTCTCTTCTCTTGGATAGGACTTGTGATCCTTCTGGAACGGCTTAGACTCCTTAGGGTAAGGTGTCTTCTCTTCCTTGGTGTTGTGTAACCGGTTAGAGCCATAGTGGTTGCGTGAATGTCCCTTCCTCTTGAGCTGCTGCTCCACAAGAATAGCTTTGTGTAGCATCTCTTCAAGCTCCACATAATGTTGCATCTCAACATTGTCTTGTATCTCTCGGTTTAAACCACATAGGAACCTTGACATGGTTGCTTCTCTATCTTCTGATATGCTCGCTCTTAGCATGAGCAACTCCATCTCCTGGTAATACTCCTCCACTGATCTTGAGCCTTGGGTAAGTTTCCTAAGCCGGTGATGCAAGTCTCTGTGGTAGTGACTTGGAACAAACCTCTTGCGCATGATAGACTTCATCTCTGTCCAAGTCTCAACTGGTTCCTCTCCATTCCTTCTACGAGTTGTGATGTACTGATCCCACCAACTTAGAGCATAGTCATAGAACTCAGTAGCAGCAATCTGAATCTTCTTGTGGTTTGTGTACTGCTTACACTGAAAGACTAGCTCAATCTTCTTCTCCCACTCAAGGTAGGCATCCGGATCAGCTTTGCCATGGAATGGGGGTATCTTTATCTTCAAACCAGCAAGCTCATCTCCCTGGTTCATTCTTCTCTCTTGGACACGCCTATGTCTTCTTTGGCTTTGTCTTGAGGATGAACTGAGGTGTTCATACTCATTGTCAGTCTCCTCATAACCGGCATGCTCTTGGCGAGTTGCATGAGGTCTCTCTTCTCTCCTAGTCTCCCGGTTTGGAACTTGACCAGTAGCTCTCCTGATGTCTTCTCTGAGCTCTCTCCGGATGTCATTGAGGTTGGTTCTCATCATCTCGGTCATGGTTGCTACCATGTTCTGATTGAGTTGAGCCGACATAGCCTCCATGAGAAGCTTGTTCTTCCTAACGAGTGCAGCTTCTTCTTCAGACTCGGATCCCATGCTTCCTGCACAAAGGTAAACAAAAATAACCAGTAAAAGGGTTTCTAGGTAACAAGATAAGCAAAAAGGAAAAAGATAAACACGAAGCAAGCTTGTTTTGCAAGACAAAAGCAAAAAGGAACAATCGGCTAAGGCAAAAAGGAAAAGGGTTTCCGCCGATTCCAAGCAAAAAGGAAATTCCTCTAAACTTTGTCTAATTTTTCTAAGGTTTTCTAGCACCCTAACAATCTTAATCTACTCGTATTCAAGGTGATTAACAAGTTAAACAGATGAAACAAAGTGATCTAAAAGGAAAAAGACAACTTGTGCGGCTAGGGTTTCTATCTCTCTAGGGTTTCTCGCAAGCAAAAAGGAAAAGTTTAAAAACTTGTCTAGTTTCTTATGAAACTCGAGCAGCCCTAAACAGATTAGATCTATTGCTTAGTCAAGGTAATAGAGATGAAACACGGATGAAACAAAAACAATAAGAGAGAAAACGAGCACTTCCCAACCAAAGTTGCTCTGATACCACTTGATGCGTCCCTAGGATGCTCTTTGGTTGATGGGAATGGATAATCCTTGCAAGAACGAATCAGAGACTCAAGTTCTTCAAGGCGTGTGGATTGAATGGTGACACAAGAGGGATGGATGAACTCTTGATACTCCTAGATGAACAAACCGGATATGACACACCGATTTAGACACCCTTAGGTCTCTGGATATTACACACCAGAACTCGACACACTTTCTAGAGAGAGAGCCGTCAAGGAGAAAGAATACTCGTTGATAAAAAGTTGGATGAGTTACAATAGGGTTTAGGAACCCTTTAAATAAAAAGAAACCGAGAACAAGCTCTCTAGGGTTTCGGAAATAAGCAAAATGGAAACTATGGTTTAACTTTAACATATGCTTAAAAATAACATAAAATGTAAACTTCTTTCTAGACTTGGACCTAGATAGGGCCTAAGTGATGTGAAGACAAGTTGTGGCCTCGTTAAAAACCTTCCTCCGGAAAACCTCGTGGGACAAAACCAAAAGCAAGGAAAAGAGCACGCACCCCATGTCTTGCCTAGACACTAACTCAGCTTGATGTAGAGATGGCTTGAATTGTGATCAAGACACCTCGGATCAGACCTTGTCCAAGACTTTCTTGTTGTGGATGTGAAGTGAGTAATCCAACAACATTCTCTTTAAGCTTCTTGACTCTGGAACGAGTCATGGGACCTTCAGGAATGGCTAGAGCATCATCACCAGGCTGCTGGTGCAATGTGGCTTCATGTGGCTCATCTAGACTCTCCTTGTTCTCCTTAGTGATCCGGTCCATGATCACATCACCTTGATCCTGAAGGGGGGAACCGAACTGAACAACAACATGTACCACAAGGAAGTTCAGTTTCTCATGATCAAGATGAGAAACAAGAAGGGTTAGTGGTGAATGAGGATCAGTCTAAGGATGATGAGGAAGCACCAGCTGTGGATGGAAATGTTCAGACACAACCATTGAGAAGGAGTACCAGAATCCGAAATCCTCCTTCCAATTGGATCAACACACGAGTTTACTTCAACTCACAAGCAGTAGCTCATCCTATACAAGCAATGTGTTCTTTGGCTCAGTATCCACAAGAACATGTAGTGTTCATTGGTGAATTGGATCAGGAGTACATCCCAAGGACATATGAAGAAGCTATGGAGCACAAGGAGTGGAGAGATTCAGTTGGAAATGAAACCAATGCAATGACAGTGAATGATACTTGGTATGAAGCTGAGCTTCCTAAAGGCAAGAAAGCAGTGACAAGCCGTTGGATCTTCACCATCAAGTACAATGCTGATGGAACAGTAGAGAGGCGCAAGACAAGGCTAGTAGCAAGGGGGTTTACTCAGACATATGGGGAAGACTACCTTGATACTTTTGCACCAGTGGCAAAACTACACACCATAAGGATCATTCTCTCTTTAGCAGTCAACTTGGAGTGGGATCTGTTGATCTGAGGTAATAAATTGAGGAGGTTTATGTTATACAAGAGGGGATCACTTGATAGAGTTAGTTTAGAGGAATGGAGAAGGGTTGGAATTGAGGTGTCCGTACAAGTCCGTACGGTTTGGTCCGTACAAGGCCGTACAAAGATCAACCCGGGTGAACTTGGTCGAAAGTTACCCGAGGTAAATGTAACTCGACCAAAAGTTACATTTACCATTTACCATCCGACTCAAGCTTGGTTCGCGGATAAGGAAGACCAAAAGGAAGAGCTGTGGACAGGCTGGCTCATGTGGCTAAGAAAGGAAGAGCATCTGGTCAAGATACCTTTGGCATCTCACGTGTGAAGCTTCTGGTCCATGCATTTGAATTAGGCGCCTAAACTAAGCTTGACTTCACATGCTTAGTCTTCCCACCCGTTGTAACCTTATCCTTTGTTGCCCTAAGCTTTTCTCTATATATTGTAAACCCCCCTTGTCGAGATTAATCAAGCAAATCATTTCTTTCTCTTGTTGTTCTCTCTTCTCTCTCTCATGTTCATCATGAACATCGAGTAAACTCTCTTCTATTCTCTCAATCTTTCTCTCTTTCTCTCATTCTCTCGGTTACTCTACTCTATTTCTCTCAAAATCTCATGGTATCAGAGCCAGGTTCGTTACATCCTGGTGTTTAGATCTACTATCTTCAGCTTCATCTCGAGTTCAAAGGTTCAAACTTTCTGGGTTCTTGAGGTTCGTTTAGAAGATGGAAGGAAGCAAGGTGATGATAGCGGTTCCGGTTACTCTTAAAGGTGGTGGAAACTACCTGTTGTGGTCTCGTCTTGTGAAGACTGCGGTTGGGAGCAAGGGTTTGTGGAGTCATATCACTGATGAAGCTCCAAAATCAGTTGCTAGTGAGGAAGAAGGTGCAAAGGAGGCTGCTTTAGCTGCTCAACAGAAGTGGATCCAAGATGACATGATGGTGCAAACCATGATTCAAGGTTCTCTAGATCCACCCATCCTAGAGGCTTACAGCTACTGCGAGACTCCAAAGGACCTGTGGGAGACTCTCCAGAAGATCTATGGTAACACTTCCAATCTGAGCCGAGTGTTTGAGCTCAAGAGAGCCATAAACACTCTTACTCAAGAAGATGTTGAGTTTACCAAACACTTGGGTAAGTTCAGGGCACTATGGTCCGAACTAGAGATGCTTAGACCCAACACAACAGATCAAGATACTCTCATGGAGAGGCGTGAACAAGATCAGGTGTTTGGGCTGATGTTGACTCTGAATCCGGCCTTCAACGATCTGATTAAGCACATACTCAGGTCACCAAAGCTTCCAACTTTGGAGGAAGTGTGTGCTCAGATCCAGAAGGAGGAAGGGTCCTTGGGGTTGTTTGGTGGAAAGGGGGAGCTTTCCCTGGCCAACAAAGCCGAGGCTGTTCAGGCTAACAAAGCCATGTTCAGGCCTGATGAAAGAAGAGGTGGTGAAGATAGGAGGTTTGGAGGAAACTGTGATCACTGCAAGAAGCCGGGTCATAAAAGGAGCCAATGCTGGATTCTCCACCCCCATCTCAAACCAGCAAAGTTCATGAAGGAACGTGATGCAAGAGCCCACCTTTCAACCGAGACAAGTGAAGCTGGTGGTTCAGCTGGAGCAGGTTCAACCACTCGTGAAGGGGAAGGAAAGGCCTTGACTTCTCAACACACTCCCTTGAAGAGTATGGATCATGAGCTGATCAGGAGGTCAGACATTGATGCCCTCATCAAAGCTCTCAAGGAGAATGGTAATGTATCCGGTAACCCTCTAGGGTATTCCTATGCTGCTTATAGGTTGTCTAGTATCCCTGATCGCTTGAAAACTGAAAATGACTCTCATAAGGAAGCATCTAGACTGCTTAAAGACATTGATCATTTAGAACAGAACTCGCCTAGTTCCTATCATGCTTATAACAATAGTAAACCGCTTGTAGTTGATTCAGGAGCCTCTCACCATATGATTAGTGATGATAAACTGATAAAAGACATAGAACCGGCTCATGGTCATGTAATGATTGCTAATGGTGATAGGATTGCAATAAGAGGAATTGGCAAGTTGAATCTATTTGATAAGGAGTCTAAAGCGTTTTATATGCCTGAGTTCACTTCTAACTTGTTATCAGTTAAGAGATGCACCACTGATTTGCATTGTAATGTCATATTCAGTCCTAATGATGTGAAGTTTCAGGATATTGAGAGCCATAAGTTGATCGGAAAGGGAGTAACCAAAGGAGATCTCTATATGCTTGAAGACATTGCCCCTTGTTCTGATTTTAAATGCTCGTTTAGTTCTACTTCTGTGTTGAATAATGATGCATTGTGGCATGCTAGAGTAGGTCACCCACATGTTAGAGCCCTAAGTTTAATGTTACCAGGTGTCATGTATAAGAATAATGAATGTGAAGCATGTATCTTGGGTAAACATTGTAAGGCAGTTTTTCCAAAGTCTAATACTCTTTATGAAAAGTGTTTTGATCTTGTGCATTCAGATGTTTGGACTGCTCCTTGTTTATCTAGAGATAATTATAAATATTTTGTAACTTTCATTGATGAAAAATCAAAATACACCTGGATAACACTGATTCAAACTAAGGATAGAGTTCTTGATGCATTTAGAAACTTTCAGGCTTATGTGATTAACCATTACCATGCCAAGATTAAGATTTTCAGGTCAGATAATGGTGGGGAGTATACGAGCCTGGCATTCAAGCAACATCTAGCTCAACATGGGATCCTTCATCAAACCAGCTGTCCTTACACGCCCCAACAAAATGGAGTTGCTGAAAGGAAGAACAGGCATCTTATGGAGGTGGCTAGGTCAATCATGTTCCAGTCAAACGTTCCCAAAAGGTTTTGGAGTGATGCTGTGATGACTGCCTGCTATCTGATCAACAGGACACCCACCAGAGTCCTGGATGACAAAGCCCCATTTGAAGTTCTAAACAACGAGAAGCCAGTCTTAAGTCATCTAAGGGTGTTCGGGTGTCTTTGCTTTGTTCTGGTTCCCGGGGAGATGAGGAACAAGCTGGAACCAAAGAGTACAAGGGCCATGTTCTTGGGGTATTCAACAACACAGAAGGGGTACAAATGTTTTGATCCAAAGACAAGGAGAGTTCTGGTGTCCAGAGATGTAAAGTTTGTGGAGTCAAGAGGGTACTATGAAGAGAAGAGTTGGGATGATTTGAAGGATCTATCCCAAGCTTCTGATAAGGCTGCTAGTCTCCGGATCATTCTTGAAGGTCTTGGGATCAATACTACCCAGGATCAAAGGAGACAAGAAGAACCTAATGAAGCTGAAGATCAAACCCACCATGATCATGAAGGGGGAAATGAACCTGAGGATGGAAGTCAAGATGAGGAGCACTCAGGAGTTCATGATCAAGGTGAGGTAGTAAGTGAAGAAGGAAGTGAAGAAAACAATGGACCTGAACCTGAGCAAGAAGGTCATGAGGAACCAGTGGAAGAAGCACCTCCACTAAGAAGGAGTATGAGGATAAGAAGAGACCCATCAAACTGGATTAACACTAGGGTGTACTATAATGCCCAAGCAGTAGCTCACCCAAGTCAGGTGGTATGTTCGTTTGCCAAGCTTCCAAAAGAACATTGGGCATTCATATCAAGTCTGGATGAAAGCCAAGTTCCTCGGTCTTATGAGGAAGCTATGAAAGATGAAAGATGGCGAGCCTCAGTTGCTGATGAAGCTAATGCCATGATCAAGAACGAGACATGGTATGAAAGTGAGCTACCTAAGGGGAAGAAGGCAGTAACCAGTATGTGGATATTCACCATCAAGTTCCTGCCAAATGGGAAGATAGAAAGGAGGAAGACGAGATTGGTGGCTAGAGGATTCACTCAAACATATGGAGAAGACTATCTTGACACCTTTGCTCCAGTTGCTAAACTCCATACCATTCGGATTGTTTTATCAGTGGCAACCAATCTGAAATGGGATCTTTGGCAAATGGATGTCAAGAATGCCTTTCTTCAAGGAGAACTTGAAGATGAAGTCTACATGAAGCCTCCACCAGGTCTTGAGAGTCTTGTGAAACCAGGAAATGTGCTGAGGTTGAAGAAAGCAATCTATGGTCTAAAACAGTCGCCTAGAGCTTGGTACAACAAACTGAGCACTACTCTGAATGGGCGTGGCTTCAGGAAGTCTGAGTTAGACCACACTCTCTTCACCCTCACCACAAGCTCAGGTATTATTGTCCTTCTAGTTTATGTTGATGACATCATCATAACTGGAAGTGACAAAGAAGGTATACAAGATACAAAAGATTATTTGAAATCAGTGTTTGAGATTAAAGACCTAGGGGAGATGAAATACTTCCTTGGTATTGAGATATGTAGAGCCAAGGAAGGACTATTCATGTCCCAAAGGAAATATACTCTTGATCTTTTGAAGGATGCAGGTAAACTAGGTGGGAAGACAGCCAAAATGCCATTGGAGGATGGATATAAAGTTCCACGTGAGGGGGAGATTGAGAACAGCCAATACCTTGAAGACCCTAAACTCTATAGGAGGATGGTTGGTAAGCTAATCTACTTAACTATTACTCGTCCTGATATCTGTTTTGCTGTGAACCAGGTGAGCCAGCACATGCAAGAACCAAGGGAACATCACTGGAGGATGGTGGAACGGATCCTGAGCTATCTGAATGGATCACCAGGCCAAGGAATATGGATGGGGTGCAATGAGAGCACTGAAGTGGTGGGTTACTGTGATGCAGATTGGGCAGGAGACCGAGCTGACAGAAAGTCCACTACAGGCTATTGCACCTTCATTGGAGGAAACCTGGTTACTTGGAAGAGCAAGAAGCAGAAAGTGGTCTCGTGTTCAAGTGCTGAAGCTGAGTATAGAGCCATGTTGAAGCTGACAAATGAATTGGTGTGGATCAAAGGGATATTGAAGCATCTAGGAGTAGAGCAAGCCACACCAATGACTATGCATTGTGACAATCAGGCGGCCATCCACATTGCAACCAACTCGGTGTTTCATGAAAGGACCAAGCACATTGAAGTCGATTGCCACAAGGTGAGGCAAATGATTGGTCTTGGAGAGATATTGCCATGTTACACAAGGAGTGAGGATCAGTTGGCGGATGTCTTCACTAAGGCTGCAAGGCAGAAGGTCATTGAGTCTATCCATACCAGATTAGGACTCATTGACCTTGCACCAGACAACTAATCCCCTCGCTATGAGGTCTCCACTCTTTTTCCCTCATCAAAGGGTTTTATCCCACAAGGGTTTTCTCTTTGGTGAGGTTTTTAATGAGGGGGATCTCATAGCCTTCCAAGCTTGACTTGTTCCATATGGTCAAGCTTGAGGGGGAGTGTTGATCTGAGGTAATAAATTGAGGAGGTTTATGTTATACAAGAGGGGATCACTTGATAGAGTTAGTTTAGAGGAATGGAGAAGGGTTGGAATTGAGGTGTCCGTACAAGTCCGTACGGTTTGGTCCGTACAAGGCCGTACAAAGATCAACCCGGGTGAACTTGGTCGAAAGTTACCCGAGGTAAATGTAACTCGACCAAAAGTTACATTTACCATTTACCATCCGACTCAAGCTTGGTTCGCGGATAAGGAAGACCAAAAGGAAGAGCTGTGGACAGGCTGGCTCATGTGGCTAAGAAAGGAAGAGCATCTGGTCAAGATACCTTTGGCATCTCACGTGTGAAGCTTCTGGTCCATGCATTTGAATTAGGCGCCTAAACTAAGCTTGACTTCACATGCTTAGTCTTCTCACCCGTTGTAACCTTATCCTTTGTTGCCCTAAGCTTTTCTCTATATATTGTAAACACCCCTTGTCGAGATTAATCAAGCAAATCATTTCTTTCTCTTGTTGTTCTCTCTTCTCTCTCTCATGTTCATCATGAACATCGAGTAAACTCTCTTCTATTCTCTCAATCTTTCATTCTTTCTCTCATTCTCTCGGTTACTCTACTCTCTTTCTCTCAAAATGATGTGATCATGGACCGGATCACTAAGGAGAACAAGGAGAGTCTAGATGAGCCACATGAAGCCACATTGCACCAGCAGCCTGGTGATGATGCTCTAGCCATTCCTGAAGGTCCCATGACTCGTTCCAGAGTCAAGAAGCTTAAAGAGAATGTTGTTGGATTACTCACTTCACATCCACAACAAGAAAGTCTTGGACAAGGTCTGATCCGAGGTGTCTTGATCACAATTCAAGCCATCTCTACATCAAGCTGAGTTAGTGTCTAGGCAAGACATGGGGTGCGTGCTCTTTTCCTTGCTTTTGGTTTTGTCCCACGAGGTTTTCCGGAGGAAGGTTTTTAACGAGGCCACAACTTGTCTTCACATCACTTAGGCCCTATCTCGGTCCAAGTCTAGAAAGAAGTTTAGATTTTATGTTATTTTTAAGCATATGTTAAAGTTAAACCATAGTTTCCATTTTGCTTATTCCCGAAACCCTAGAGAGCTTGTTCTCGGTTTCTTTTTATTTAAAGGGTTCCTAAACCCTATTGTAACTCATCGAACTTTTTATCAACGAGTATTCTTTCTCCTTGACGGCTCTCTCTCTAGAAAGTGTGTCGAGTTCTGGTGTGTAATATCAAGAGATCTAAGGGTGTCTAAATCGGTGAGTCATATCCGGTTTGTTCATCTAGGAGTATCAAGAGTTCATCCATCCCTCTTGTGTCACCATTCAATCCACACGCCTTGAAGAACTTGAGTCTCTGATTTGTTCTTGCAAGGATTATCCATTCCCATCAACCAAAGAGCATCCTAGGGACGCATCAAGTGGTATCAGAGCAACTTTGGTTGGGAAGTACTCGTTCGCTCTCTTATTGTTTTTGTTCATCCGTGTTTCATCTCTTTTATCTTGTTTAAGCAATTGATCTCTTCTGTTTAGGGCTGCTCGAGTTTCATAAGAGACTAGACAAGTTCTTAAAATTTTCCTTTTTGCTTGCGAGGAACCCTAGAGAGAGAGAAACCCTAGCCGCATAAGTTGTCTTTTTCCTTTTAGATCACTTTGTTTCATCTGTTTAACTTGTTAATCACCTTGAATACGAGTAGGTTAAGATTTTTAGGGTGCTAGAAAACCTTAGAAAAGATTAGACAAAGTTTAGAGGAATTTCCTTTTTGCTTGGTAGGCGGAAATCCTTTCCTTTTTACCTAGCCGATTTGTTCCTTTTTGCTTTTGTCTTGCAAAACAAGCTTGCTCTCGTGTTCTACTTTTTCCTTTTTGCTTGTCTTGTTACCTAGAAACCTTTTACTGGTTATTTTTGTTTACCTTTGCGCAGGAAGCTGTTGGATTTTCACCAGAGTATAAAGATCTGGGTTTGTGTGTGATGAACAAGCCTTTAAGGCAGTGATGAACACGAAATGATGAAGAGAAAGGGTTCTGGTTTACTTGTGTGAACTTGAATCAGAATCAGAGATTATGAGAGACTAAGAGAGATTAAAAGACTAAGAAAGGGGAAGACTTGAGAGGGATTCGAATCAAGAACACAGCAAGCTTTATTTCTGAAGTGGAGAGGGGTTTTCCCCCTTACTCCCTTGAATAATAAACTCGACAGGATACACAATATATAGAGAGAGATGGAAGGCTACACGGATCAAAACCCTAAGGAATAAGCATGTGAAGTCAAGGTAACCAGGCTGGTTAATTTGAAACTTGTGGCTCAGAAGCTCCACACGTTTGGACAGGCTGGAAAGGCTCTTCCTTTGCTTTTGGGCGGATGGATAAGGTTTCTTATCCATAAACGGCTCCTTTCTTCCTTCTTCCTTCCTTTGGTGAGTGGATAAGGTTATCCACACCTTGGCTCCTTCCTGGAAGCTCCCTTGGCCGAATATACCAAGGCATCTTCCTTTGGTCGCCTAAACCCTTCCTTTACACCCAAGATTGATCTTCACTTCAAACCCTAACCCTTCCTTGCTTCACAAGTCTTGAAGCTTCCTTGGCAAACACGTCTTGGTCATTTTAGGGTCCCTTGATGTGCCCTAACCTTCCCAAGACTCAAAACAACTTCTAAGATCAAATGGTCGAGTATTTGATGTTTCTGGGTCGAGTCTGGTCCGTACGGATCCGTACAGGCCGTACAGGCCGTACAGTCCGTACGGCCATCCGTACAACTCACCCAAACATTGCCCATTTGATTCCTACTCTTCACCATAGCTTCCCAAGGTCTTCCTCAGACTTCTCATTGATGTTCCTCAGTCTCTTGCACACTTAGAAGCTGTCCACAGCCTTCTCCATACTCGTTGCACAAGATCCTTCACACCACACTATCTTCTTTGCCTCCATCTCATCTCTCATAAGTTTCATTGTGTATCTCTTCAAGTTAACACTCCCCCTCAAGCTTGACTCTAGTGATCCTAAGTCAAGCTTGGAACCTTGAAGTCACTCCTCATTAAAAACCTTATGAGAGAAAACCCTCCTTAGGGATAAAACCCTCATAAGGAAAAGAGTAAGCTCCTTCAAGGCCTAGGGATTGGCCAGTGAGTTCTTTGTGTCTCAACCAGTGTGGTGGACACAAAGAACTCTGGATCATGGCCCTCACTGTGGTGCAAGTCTGGACCGACTCTCATTGCACACCGCTAACTCTTCTTGAGCTCATCTAGCTCATCTCCTACAGATCTTGGTCTCTCCCCCTTTCACCCAACTTCTTGTTGGGTTAAGTGCTCGGATTACCAGATACAACTTCATTTCATACTCAGCCTTGGTTGCTTCTTCTTCTTGAATAACCACCAAGGACTCCATCTTCACAGATCATTGAAGCTTCTCAATAGAAGCATGGGATCCGAGTCTGAAGAAGAAGCTGCACTCGTTAGGAAGAACAAGCTTCTCATGGAGGCTATGTCGGCTCAACTCAATCAGAACATGGTAGCAACCATGACCGAGATGATGAGAACCAACCTCAATGACATCCAGAGGGAGCTCAGAGAAGACATCAGGAGAGCTACTGGTCAAGTTCCAAACCGGGAGACTAGGAGAGAAGAGAGACCTCATGCAACTCGCCAAGAGCATGCCGGTTATGAGGAGACTGACAATGAGTATGAAAACCTCAGTTCATCCTCAAGACAAAGCCAAAGAAAGACATAGGCGTGTCCAAGAAAGAAGAATGAACCAGGGAGATGAGCTTGCTGGTTTGAAGATAAAGATACCCCCATTCCATGGCAAAGCTGATCCGGATGCCTACCTTGAGTGGGAGAAGAAGATTGAGCTAGTCTTTCAGTGTAAGCAGTACACTAACCACAAGAAGATTCAGATTGCTGCTACTGAGTTCTATGACTATGCTCTAAGTTGGTGGGATCAGTACATCACAACTCGTAGGAGGAATGGAGAGGAACCGGTTGAGACTTGGACAGAGATGAAGTCTATCATGCGCAAGAGGTTTGTTCCAAGTCACTACCACAGAGACTTGCATCACCGGCTTAGGAAACTTACCCAAGGCTCAAGATCAGTGGAGGAGTATTACCAGGAGATGGAGTTGCTCATGCTAAGAGCGAGCATATCAGAAGATAGAGAAGCAACCATGTCAAGGTTCCTATGTGGTTTAAACCGAGAGATACAAGACAATGTTGAGATGCAACATTATGTGGAGCTTGAAGAGATGCTACACAAAGCTATTCTTGTGGAGCAGCAGCTCAAGAGGAAGGGACATTCACGCAACCACTATGGCTCTAACCGGTTACACAACACCAAGGAAGAGAAGACACCTTACCCTAAGGAGTCTAAGCCGTTCCAGAAGGATCACAAGTCCTATCCAAGAGAAGAGACCAAACCAAGCAGTGCTTTTGACAAGGGCAAAGGCAAGGTTGAAGCCTCTAGTTCCAGAGCTCGTGATGTCAAGTGTTTCAAGTGCCAAGGAAGAGGTCATTACGCCTCTGAATGTACCAACAAGAGAGTCATGATTTTGCTGGAAGATGGAGAGTATGCCTCAGAAGATGACATCACCGAGTCTGACCAAGAAGACACTGAAGAAGAACATGAAGAAGGACCAGTCCAGGGGAAGCTTTTAGTAGCAAGAAGACTTCTAAGCTTGCAAAACAAGGCTGAGGAGCTGGAGCAGCGTGAGAACCTCTTCTACACCCGGTGCTTGGTCCAAGGAAAAGTGTGCAGCCTCATTGTTGATGGAGGTAGTTGTGTGAATGCTGCGAGTGAAACCCTGGTCAAGAAGTTGGGATTGAAGGTTCAGAAGCATCCCAAACCTTACCGGCTACAATGGCTGAATGAAGAAGGCACCATGAAGGTCTCAAGTCAAGTCCTTATTCCCTTAGCCATTGGGAGATATGAAGATGAAGTCTTGTGTGATGTGTTGCCTATGGAAGCTGGTCACATACTTCTTGGAAGACCTTGGCAATCTGATCGCCGAGTTATCCATGATGGCTTCACCAACAAGCACTCCTTTGAGTTCAAGGGACGCAAGACCACTCTGGTTCCCTTGACACCTAAGGAAGTTCAACAAGATCAGGTTCAACTCCAAAAGAAGAAGGAGATTGATCTAAATCCGGCTGGAACTAAGCAGCCTAACTTCTATGCTAACATGGGTGATATCAAAAGAACTCTCTACTCTCAACAATCTGCTATCTTACTTGTGTTTAAAGAAACTCTTTTGAACCTAACAGATTCTACACCGGTGTATCCGAGTGAAATGGTTTCTCTTTTGCAGGAGTTTCAAGATGTATTTCCAGACGACAATCCCATTGGTCTACCACCTTTGAGAGGGATTGAGCACCAGATAGACTTTGTTCCAGGATCTACACTTCCAAACCGTCCAGCATACAGAACCAATCCGGTTGAGACCAAGGAGTTACAAAGACAAGTAGAGGAACTCATGGAGAAGGGCTATATCCGAGAGAGTTTGAGCCCATGTGCTGTACCAGTGCTCCTAGTACCTATGAAGGATGGTACATGGCGTATGTGTGTTGATTGTAGATCAATCAACAACATCACAGTGAAGTATCGCCATCCTATCCCTAGACTTGATGATATGCTTGATGAATTGCATGGTTCTTGCATCTTTTCTAAGATAGATTTGAAAAGTGGTTATCATCAGATTAGGATGAAAGAAGGAGATGAATGGAAAACTGCATTCAAAACTAAACATGGATTATATGAGTGGTTAGTTATGCCATTTGGATTAACCAATGCACCTAGTACATTCATGAGGTTAATGAATCATGTTCTTAGGTCATTCATAGGCATTTCTGTTGTAGTATACTTTGATGACATCTTAGTATATAGCAAGAACTTAGAAGAACATCTAGAACATCTTAGGGCTGTCCTGAATGTTTTAAGGAATGAAAAGCTTTATGCCAACTTGAAGAAGTGCACCTTTTGCACGGATAACTTGGTTTTCCTAGGTTTTGTTGTAAGTGCAGATGGAGTTAAGGTCGATGAGGAGAAGATCAAAGCCATCAAAGACTGGCCGAGTCCAACCACAGTAGGAGAAGTGAGGAGTTTCCATGGGCTTGCTGGGTTCTATAGGCGATTTGTGAGAGACTTTAGCACCATTGCAGCTCCCTTGACTGAAGTGATAAAGAAGGATGTCGGATTCAAGTGGGGAGAAGCACAAGAGAGGGCTTTCCAGAACCTAAAAGAGAAGCTTACTCAATCACCTCTTCTTATGCTTCCTGACTTTACTAAAACGTTTGAAATAGAATGTGATGCCACAGGAATTGGAATTGGTGCTGTATTGATGCAGGATAGGAAACCTATAGCCTACTTCAGTGAGAAGCTTGGAGGAGCCACTCTCAACTATGCAACCTATGACAAAGAACTCTATGCCTTGGTGAGGGCATTACAAACGTGGCAACATTACTTGTGGCCCAAGGAGTTTGTCATACACACTGATCATGAGTCCCTAAAGTACCTAAAAGGGCAGAGTAAGCTTAGCAAGAGACACGCAAGGTGGGTTGAATTCATTGAGACCTTCCCATACGTGATCAAGTATAAACAAGGTAAGGAGAACATAGTTGCTGATGCACTATCTCGGAGGTATGTTCTCTTGACCACTCTAGATGCTAAGTTACTTGGTTTTGAGCAGATAAAAGATATGTATGTTACTGACCATGATTTCAAGGAAGCCTATGCTTCTTGTGAGAAGTTTGCTGCAGGACATTACTTCAGGCTAGAAGGCTACTTGTTCTATGATAATAGATTGTGTGTGCCTAACTGCTCTTTGAGAGATCTCTTTGTCAGGGAATCCCATGGGGGCAGTCTAATGGGACACTTTGGGGTTGCCAAGACCTTAAAAGTTTTG
>CAJHQP010005609.1:0-44657 GCA_905132765.1 Moricandia arvensis | reverse complement strand
CCAGAGATTAACAAGGCAAGCGACTATCCTCAAAATACTGAAGTTCAAAGTAGAATCGCTTATACCTTCTAGTTGGGTTGGTTGGAACCCAATAAAATAACCTTTTGAGCCTGATGAAAAGCCAAATTCTTTAATCTCAGTACCTTGTGAAGCTCTCCTTCCTTCTAGTGTTGCCCCCGGTGTTGGCATAAGATTCAACTTTAACATCACTGACATTGTCACTCCTTTGTCCCAACATTGGCGTTTGTCTTTTGCAAAGTTCAAATCTACCTTAACACTCTGTTCTGGTGGAGTCACTTTCATCAAAGGGTGGCCTCCTACATATGGCTCATCCTCTTCCATGTGATCTCTTCAAAATGTGTCTTCCTCTTCTGTGGCCTAGTCATAAGTATCGCTTGGCAGCCATTATCACATAAAAAAAACAGAAAGCTAGAATAAAAGGTTAATAATGTACAAAGCAAAACTAAAGCATAAGACCCAAAAAGCTTAATTCTTCAAGAAAGTTCGAAATCCTAATGAATAAAATCTACTTAGTTCCCGGCAACGCGCCACAATTGATATACTTGCGTTTTTAACCACAGGCCAATTAACCTAAATGTGCACGCTACCTACAGATCGGAATGGTAATACTCGATGGCACGCATTTACGGATCGAATCCATCAAAGGAACTAATGATTTATAACACTAAAGAATACACAACTCCCCTATCTTAAGCAAATAGGAAGATTGATGATATGCGTAACAAGCTAATACTCCTAGAATTACTAAACAACGTGATCCTCAAATTTCAAACAAAATAAGTGCAAGAATCAAACTTTCATCAATAAGCTAAGGATGGATCCCATGGGCAATATCGAATATCGGGTGATCAAGATTCTCATCTAGGGAATGCAGCGAACAAAACAGATCAACAAGTCTATAGGTTTAGAACTCATAAAATAGACTAATACCACTTCCATGATAGAAATCCTTTGTAATCAAGTTTACTAAACATCAAATGTCTTTGCGTTAATACTATCAAAACACAGCTATTATGATTAGTCTACTAACCATCTAGCAATTCTAACTCAAATGTCTTTGGTTCATTCAAGTAGAGCATACTAAATCATTCAAGCATTTTTATACAAACACCGTTTCGGGCATAACACATAGCTTAAGATCTAGATAGAGTGATCAGTCTAATCTAGCATTAAGAACGATTTAGTAAGCACTAGAATAATGTTAATACAAGCCAAGAGACATTTTCTAATACCACCTATCACCACTAGATCCTACTAAACCCATGAATCACAATTCAACCTAAGCTCAATAACTTTTCATGGAAACCTTAAAACCCATATGAGCATTCAAGGCAAATCAATGTTAATGAGCAAGAAAAACACAATAAAAATGAAGTAACTCCTTCCAATGATCAAAAAGATCTCAAGATTTTTTAGAATTTAGACAAAAGTTTTGAGAGAAAAAGAGATCTCTAGGGTTTTAGGGTTCTAAACTATATATAGGAGTCCCAAAAAGCGAGTCGGATCAACCCAACAACCCGGGTTGACCGCATAACAATTTGGGTTATTTTGCTTGTAGCGACCAGCTGTGGTGCGCTACGACCTGGTTGCTTAACGGCATCCGCATTTCTCTTGTAAGGTCTGCTAGCGACCCCCCGCCTGGTCGCTACGCCTGTCGCTACGGCATCCGCATTTCTCCTGTGGGTACTGTAGTCGACCACTCTGGTCCGCTACCCTGGTCCGCTACACCCCCAATTTTGCTCCAAAACTTCACTTTCTTGGCCTCAATTGCTCAAAATCACCAATAAGCATCTCAAACACCTGACATCGATTAAATGTAATGGAATGCACCCTAAATATTGCCTATAATGATATCCTCTATGCTTCAAATGCATCAATAGAGAATGACGGCAAACCTATAGCAAATATGTAAGCATTCAGACTCGCAGGAGTTTGTGTGCAAACACAGACATCCGAAAGTCTTTGATATCAGTGGTAACGATGGTGGCTTTCCGTATAAGCACTCGTACGGGGTTCTTACCCATTCTAATAGCTGCCGGTTTTCTTTTATCACGTGACTGCAGCTAAGAACATTTCTCCCAAAAAAGTTTATGGTTTATGTAGCGTTGACAACAACAATCGACCTTGGAAACATTCAACGATATCACGATGTTGCGGCACCCACTTCGTTCCATACTGGCTGTGGAGTCAGGCTCCAACTCGAGGTTTTGGTGGCAAGGATCCCGTTCTTCGTGAAGTATCAGACAAACATGTTGAACTTAGTGACAGTTATCGCTTCTGACCTATTGCCGCATTCTTACAAACTAGCGATGAACAAGGATACAAAAGTTTTGGTAGATAGTCTTAACTAACTTCTGATTTCTTGAGGAGTAAATGAATCCAAACTGGGCAACGTGAGAAAGGTCTCCCACTATGGTCAAAATATACACTGGCAAACCGCGAGGAAGATTTTTCAGCATAGGGACCCCATAAATCAAACGTCTAATTAACTAAAAAGGAACTGAAGCTTTATTAAATGGCTCTCCGGAAAACAACTCCGCGAGTCCGGTGACATTTAATACAAATCTCAGCAACCTCCAGAATTACCAGAGTTGATCCAAAACACTTCGAGAAGATGGTGCATATCCTAAACACCGAAAAGAGAAGATGTCCTAGATCTCTGATGCACAAATATTTGTCCTCAACGCTTTCACTTTGCACACAAATGAGATATCAGAGGAAACACAAATCGTTTTTGTTTTCCTTAAGACCTCAGAAATTTTGATTGCTTCATGGTACATTGGGGCGTTGATGGAATGACATAATGTATAATATTTGTGTAAGATGTAGGATGATAGAGTAAAAAACTATATTTAAAAATAAACAACTGCGGATTTTGCGTCTGATATAACTCGAAAATCTAGAGTGCAATCAAAGAATAATAAAAATGCCAAAAAAATGATAGATGAGTTTTACATTAAACTTCAAATTTTGAAATCACTTTTGCCAAAATACCGCTTGTAATCATTGTATGAGTAAATGAAAACAATTAATTGCCGACGTATACTAATATGAGCGAGGGATGTTCTTTGTGTATTATGTACAGTCAAACTTTTTCCTGGCACAGCATATTGCTCATATGTTGTCATTAAGGTTAGCTGACGTGTACTTGCAAGACACAAGACTAACAACGGACAGGATAAAGAAAAGAAAGTATTATCCATATATTATGTCAAGATCACAACTGAATATCATTAATATTTATTCTAAAATTGGTTAGTTTAGTTAGTAATATTAATCTGATATTCGTCTTTTCTTTGTATTTATTATATAATATGTTTGCGTCAAATCCCCAAAAACATTTCACACTAAGTTTTCATGACTGAAAACAACACATAAAAACATACATCAAAATTTTCAATAGACCAAATAAGACTAAATATCTTAATGTATGGTATATTTAATTAATTTATTTACAATATTTATTTAAATTATTGTTTTAAAAATTTACATCATAAACTTTAAATTTATATACGCCGTAAAGTCACTTCCAAAAAATAAAACTTAATTCTAGATCAATTAACTTAATGAATATAGAGTATATTTAAAATCTTTAGTAAAAATATTTTAATTATTTTTCTGTAAACTTTTTTTTGTAAGTGAACCTTTTTTAAACGCTCATTATATATATTATATACTATTTACATTTAAATATATTATGATCAGTTTCATGTCAACGTAAAAGTTTTGCTTGATATCATTTACAACTATTAGTTTCATATGTTAGATGTCGTAGTATACCATATTATCTGGTATAATAATGACTCTTACAGTAATGTTCTTGATAGGCTGTCTATGAATTATATATAAAGGACGCTAATTATGCAATGTATGTATCAATTCTATCTGCCATCACTTTGTTCTCAAAATGAATGCATTAATACAATGATATTCTTTGTGTGAATGTCGAAAAGAAAAAATATACAGACGACGGATATAGAAACACACTATATAAAAATAAATATTTAATTTCTCATGATTCATGTTTTTTACGATAAATTTTCTTGATTCATGTGTTACATAAATGTTTCTGACTGATGCCATGCAAAATGGCTAAATAATGTTCAAATGTGATTTCGCATAAATTTTACACCATAAAAAATTTATGGCAGATATAATAAACGTAGAATAAAGCAATGTGTGTTGTCTCTTACATAAAAGTACAAGAAAAAACACTAAGGCGCGCTCTCTTCCTTTAGAGAGAGACGATCTTCTCTCTCTTGCCACCCTCTTAACGCAGCACTATCTTTCACGAGTAGAAGAGATTATGTGTTATTGTAACATATTTAGATTTCCTGTTTACTTTTGTTGTGATCTTCAACTGATACATACTCTTTCGTTATGTATGGATTGAGTAACGTTTTTATTTTTGCATTCTGCGAAAATCAGAATTTTCTCTTTGTTGTGTTTTTTGTCAACTTAAAATCTCTAGATACATGAGTTACTACGATTATGTATTATCTGGTTTTAAAGTTGATAAATATTTAAAATTTCTGATCATTGTTATCGGAGCTTTTAGAAGTAGTTTCTCTGGGATTTATACATTATGCCAACCAATCCTCTCCTCAATTGGATTCGCGATCACTGATCTGTATCTGATGTAGTATCGTGATCGCGTGGTTGGATCCGCATCCTAAGTGAGCGTGACATGAAGATCTTAATTTGGTCATGAGTTTGACATCGCAATCACCGCGGATGCGCGCTTCAGACCTGTTTGTGCGTCACTGAAGATTAAAATATGAGACAGTAGATAACCGTAGGAGAACTTGCTTGTCTATTGGTATGGATCGAAGAGAATGATTTATGTTCTTAATGTATGGCGTAGAGATGCGAAGAGCACGAAGTGACCAGAAGATGTAGTTATCGTGAAAGTGAGACTTGTTGCTTAAGCAGTAGCGTGTATCTTGGCTATGGTGAGAAGCTCTCTGGTGGCCTGATGCTCTGTTCGCGGTCTTTGATGAGGATGATGGTGTAGACACGTGGATCTTGTATCGTGTTTGTGATGTCCGCTTTTATTTCTTCTGTTCTACGTGGCACGTAGACGTTATTGTTATTGATTCTCTAAAAGCATTAAAATAGATATCTATGCATATATGCTCTTTATTGATTAGTGCTTCCTTTTAGGTGATATACCAACATGTTAGTATGTCCGTCTAAATGGTGTTTTTCTATTAATGGAAGACCATAGCTTGTACCAATATATGACTAGAGAGAGAAAACTATTAGCGTCTTGATGTTTATATTGGTATGTTGAGTGCATTGTGACTAAAATATGCAATATCTATAATAAATATATTTGGATGTAGTGCATCCATAGTGTTATTTGAGTTAGTCAGACATATAGGTAAGCTTCATGAATGAGAGAAGAGCAAATATTTATTTCATGTAATACATATGTAAATATACAATTCTGGTAGTTTCCTCCATAGTTTTATTGTAAAATAGAGATGGAGAATGGAGTGAGGATTTAGAACAAGATTAACTCAGTAATGGAATTTTGTTGCGTTCTTCTTGACTCCAATTTCTCACGTCATTTTGCAGTATATGGAGGAGCGATAGAGATAGCTCTTATAATCTACCTATGTGTACTAATCTATGATTTAGGTTTATGACTTAAGAGTAGAGTTTAAATTGTTTCAATAAATCAAGTAATAGAAGAAATTTCAAAATATATATTTTTTAAATTGTTTCAAAAGTATTTGGCGAATTAAAAATAAAAGAATGCATATTCACAATATAAAATTTCGAATTGAAAACATGTAACTTAAAACGTATAAACAGTCATTGTTTTATCTAATTTATCAGATATTTATATATACTACAAAGCATAAGGGTGTATGATCTTTTGTCTCTTTAATAGAACCTTGTTTTCTCAGTTTTTCTCCTTGGTGGTTCTTTGGTGACAAAACCTTATATCCTATAATATCATTAATAATAAACTAAATCTAGATATTCAGATAACACACATTTAACAATTACATCTGCCAACAAAATAAATAGAATTTTTTGCAGCATGCGCGGAAAAACACTAATTTGCCTATTGACGGAAACCGCTGATTTTGTCATTTTGACAAAAAACCCGTGATTTTGTCCGAATTTTGACGAAAAAAACTAATACTTGCAGATTTGGACCAGACAAAACATGATTTGATCATTTTGATGAAAAATATGACTGTGATATTTACAGGAACCATAATATATGTCGTTGTCAGTGAAACTTGATTTTCTGGTTTTAGTGAGAAAACTCAATTTACGATTCTAGCCTTAATGTAATTTAGCAGATTTGTAGATTTAAACAAATCTGCTAATTATAACAATATGGCTGGAAACACATGATTTGTCATTTTATTGCACGAAATGTGATTGACACGCTTCTCCTTGAGTGGAAATAAACTCGAGTTTCAATTTTTAGAAGAAAACCACGATTTTTGGTTGGCCTAAGAAAGACACTGATTTTGTATTTTTTCAAGAAAATAACTTGATTTACTTTTTGATTCTGTGCAAGAAATAGAGTTTTGGGAATACTACTCATAGTATGTATATTTGCAGAAAAACTTTATTTCGGTTTTGTGGCGTGATAATGAAGTCTGTAGTCGATGTTGAGTTTGCCGATTTCGGCGGTGTTTTACAGTAAAAACTCTGATTTCGGCTTGGTGCCACAATGCGCTTTTATGTTTATAGCGAAATTCAGCTTTGTTTGGGAAAGATTCAATTGTCTGCTAATTTCGTGCAAAAAATTGATTATGTTTTGGTGGCACGTACTCATTTTATAGTGTGGCAGTAAAAACTCATTTTACAGTTTCTGTGTTTTCTTGCATCAGAGACTCGCATTTTCGATTTAAAAGTAGAGAAATTGCGCTAGATAGCTCTTTTGTTTGTTCTTTCACCCAACAGAGCACCCAAGGAAAAACAATGACCATGAATATATTTCATTAAGGGTAAACATATATATTATAATACCCCTAAGCAGTCAACTAATCTAGACTTATAAATTTAGAGTTAAGAGGTTGATATTTTGGGTGTGTGATGTATTAATATTTTTTACACAATAATAACTCACGATATTAGAAAGTGATGTTCAAAATATAAATAAACTAGTTTTAGAACGCTTTTCGAGTTGCTAAAAAGAAAATTCAAAAACAATTAAAATAATTATCTTAAAAGAAGAAGATTTAAATTTTTCATAAAATAAATGCAATTTGAAACATATACTTCGAAACTATAAAAAATAATTTATATAGTATCCGGTGTTTATCATTTTGTTTATACTTATATCTATAGAAGAAACAGGTATATGAGACTTCTTGATTCTCTAGTAAAATCGGTCTTTGGTAATTTTTCTTTTTCTTTTGAATGAACTCTTTGTGTGTGTTAATGTAAACTGACTATTTGAGAGAGATTACCCTTAAAAAATCATTATATAATAAGTATAACTGCAATTTTCTCCACTATAACCTAATAAAAATTTGAACCATGTAAAAATATATATATATATATACTAGTTTCTAAAATTATATGTTTTCAATTCAAGTTTTATATTTATTTTAGAAATTTTCTTTTTTGAAATTATGTTTTCAATTGTTTTGGCAAATTCGAAAATGAGCTTAAAAGATTATTTTTAAAATTTTTGATTTGAAATTATTATCGTATTGATTGTTTATGTCATGATCAGTAAAATAATGTTACTAAAATATAATAAATATTCATTTCATACAAATTCCACCATTTCGCAAAATTTGTACGAGTCGCATACACAATTCATTTTGCACTTTAAATTTCCTGCAATCTCATTGTTTTTTTTCTGTCATTACACGATGACGCGAGTGTTACGAAGAGAGCCAAATTTTACTGATAAGCAGACATGCAAGCTTTGATATGAAACCTCAAAATTAGTGAGGATGTTTAATCATAGAGTAGAAGAATGTTGAATCTCAATTCAGATTGTTTGAGTGTGAAAGCAGCAAATCAATGATTAGTTATTTAAAAGTCGTTTATTTAGAGATCAAATGCTTTGGATTACAAGAGAAAAGATCAAACTTCAAAAGCTATGAACTCGACAAGAACAATAAAGCATGAAACCCTAGTTCTTTGTACCAACTTCTGTGTGATTGTGAGTCAAGTCTTATTTTATGGCTGAAAATTGTTTCCTTTTCTCTATGGCGAATTATCTTTTCGACGTAACACATGTATATTTTTGCTAATTATATTTGGTGATTTCTTTCTCCTTCCCCTTTTTTGTCGATACCTCTTGTTAGATCGGGTTTATCATGGGCATCCAACTAAAACCATTTAGGCGATAAGTGGATTGGCCTAACCCTTTATATATCACTTAAAGTCCCATTGAATCCGATGTAGGATACTTATCTCCTGATACCCTCCTCGAGATGATTGCTCTTACGTCAGAAATCTTTGAACTTTAATGAGCATTTATATCTCGAGTCAACAAGTCAAGTACGACAATTATACCCAGTCGGAAGGTTAAGCACGACCTTTATATCCGGTCGGATAGGTTATATTATATAATTAGGGTAGGGTATTTAGGATCTCGGCTCTGATACTATGTTAAATCAGCACTTATCATGGACTTCTAACTTAAAACAATGCGATAAGTGATTGTCCCTAACCCTTATATATTACTTATAATATTTCTCCAACTACCGATTTGGGACTTAGTTTCATTCATAACACTCCCCCTCACGCTCATGCGTGGACAAATTGTGGGAAACACAATCCATGGAGTGATCCAACATCGGTGGTTCTAATACCATGTCAAATTCAGCTTATCATAGGCTTCTAACTTAAAACATATTGGCGATAAATAGATTGATCCTAACCTATACTATTAATTAATAATTATTTCTTCAACTACCGATTTGGACTTTAGTTTCATCTTTTTAACACTCTTGTTCAAAGGACCATGAGATGAGAAGAAGAGCTTTCAGTTGTCATGGGCAAAGAAGAAATAATATTCGCATTTACGCTGATGCCTTAGGCCACGAGCCAGATCTCGGGGCAAAGATCCTATGCAGATTCTTGACAAAGATGTCGTCAATGCCTCCTCCAGCTTCCACACTGTTGCTGAACCATCAAAAGAAAAGTCAAACAGTTCATTGAAAAATAGCAGCAATATGGCTAAGACGATTACCGAGACTGGTGACAACAGTCTAATTCCTCTGCCCTGTTTCAACAAAAGAATCTGCCAAGATGTCTGAATCGCTAGCATTGAACGAGGAGGTTCAAGTTGCCAGGAAACACACAACAACACAGATCCTCACGACGACAAAATGAGTTGTTCCAGTGGATCAATCGAGCTGCCCCCAAAATGCTTCGATTTGGGTTGCGCAACAGGGGGACTCTTTCACTATGTTTTCGAATGACACTTCATTATCAGGATCCTCCCGACGAGGTATAACAACAGATCAGAGTGGCAGAGTGAGACCTCTTCCCGCCATAACCTTATCTAGGCTTTCCCAGATTAAGTACCGGGAAGCTTTTTTTTTTTTCTTACTTATGTTTTGCGGACCGTGGTTTTCCTATTTCTTGCATTATGCTGCACACATAAACAACTCATTTTGTTAACCAGAAATATGGCCCGACATTCCACCAATTGAAGATGACATCATGTAATTTAGATTATGATTTAGATTATTCAAATATCAGAAGTACTAGTAAGCAAGGTATGTTTATTTCAGAAATTGAAACCCTAAAATTAAGTAGTTTCTACTTTTATTGCCTAAATCAATTTATGAAATAGATTTAAATATAACTTCTACAGAGGTAAATATATTCAAAAACACTCAGACACAAATACATTCGATGTATTCACTAAAATATATATGTTAAAACAGTGACCATACAATCTTATTCAATTATGAAGTTTTATCATGAGCTGCCTATATATCTACTGGTAACACTTTCTTCCTAAGATTATAGTAGAAGTGTCAGGTTCAAGTCTCAGAACTTCTTGCCAATAAAAAAAAGCGTTTAAGCAAAGTTGGAGTGGTTTCAAAAAGACTTATCAATAGTTAAAGGCAATGTGGCTGCGATGATAGTCAACTGTGAAGCTAAAGTCACTTGATGATGTTGAATTAAGAGAAAAATGCACTAATTTTATAAAACATTTTTCCATGACGATTTGTCAGATGTTAATTTAGATGATTTTTTCTCTGAGTAAGAATGTTGCAGGTGAGTTTGTCTGATGAAGCAATGACACCGATTCAGATTCTTGAGTTGGTAAAAGCTATGGGTTGTTATTCAAATGTTGATATTGCTTACCGAATTTTACGAACCACACCTGTGACAGTTGTATCAGCTGAAAGAAGTTTTTCTAAGCTAAAATTGGTCGAAAAATTATTTGAGATCATCAATGTCTCAAGAAAGGTTGAACGGTTTAGCAGTTTTATGCATTGAAAAAGAAGTTTTGGAGAGTATGAATTTTGAATTAATTATCAATGTTTTTCCATCAACTAAAGCTAGAAAAAAACGTTTTATGTGATTGTCTTCTGTTTTTAAAGTATTGATACCTCTCTTTCTATTTTTTTTAGGTCAGAAAAAAGAGTGGACACGATACTTGTCGAAGAATTGATTACGATCAAGGCAATGAAATGAAAAAAAAAGTTGAAATGTTATAAAAATGTCCATATTTCATGTTTTGCCTAAGGCTATGAAATAGTTTAAGACGGGACTGACTCCAACATAATGTAATTTTACGAAGTTTTGCATTGATCTCAGTACTCTCCAACCAGTCAAGCTTCCAGTGAGATCAACGTTGTCTTCTCAACCGCATACTAGTCCTGTCTCCAGCTTCTCCCGAGAGACGAGGTACGACTAAAATCCAGCATAATATTCGTCTTCATAATTGGTGCAACTCTTTTGATGACACCGAATGCAATTAAATAGTCTTACTCGAACAATTCCATATCTCATGCTGGTTTAATTTGTTTTCTTTGTATGTTAAAATGATAGTATGTAAAATGTTGTTAAGCTTTCGCCATATAATATTATCTTGAGTTTGGATTTGTGAATGTTGTACCATTTGTAAACATCCTCCAATCTCCAAATAATTAATATCCAGTTTATTAATTCTTCAGTATCTTCATTTATTTAAGTTTGGAGACAAGCTAATTATACAAAGAATTTGCAAACGATGCAATTAAATTCTAGTCAAGGTGCAGGTCAGGTAAGTTTCCGAGTAGTGTAGCATTGACATACTCATTAGGAGCGTGAGCAGGTAGTCCCGGAATTAACAATGCAACAAGCCTAAAAAAACTCAAGAACCATCCTTCTCTGTATTCTTCACCTTTCCAATAAGGTATGATGAAACTCCTCATCAACTCCCACATTGCGTTCATAATCTTGGGTATCGCCCCATAAGATATTAAAAGTAGTTTTTATTCGGCTCCTCTTTGCTCTACCTGAACATAATAATTACACAGTAGCAATGAATATAATTTCATCAGTCAAGGAAGTGCGCAAACAATGAAGTCTTGTCACCATCACGAGTATATTTTCATATTTAAAGTACTTTAGGAAAGGGTGCAGAATAGGAAACAAAACAATTTTCTAAAAATCTCTAATAGTGATCTCAAAGAAACAAGGACAGAAATAATAGTTTGTAACTAACCTTTCCTCTATAGAAACTGTCATAGTAAAGGCATGCCCCGAAGTGTTTGAACATGAGTGTCTTGTCGTCAAAAGGCAACCTAGGAACCATGTCATTGCAATACACGTATCTTTCATACATGACCTCGTACTTCTCCAATGAATCTTTCATGAACTTTCCAAACTCCTCGTCTCCTACGCGGGGCTGCCCAAATGTGTAAACTCCTTCGAGCTTGTCTAGCATCTGCTCTTCTTCATGCATCATCAACACGGCGTGAATAGGATCGCTAGGGCTCCACCTAGGCTATGTCCGGTCAAGATAAATTTGGATGCAGGGTTTTGATTGAGAATCTCTTTTAAGTGATGCAGAATAGTGTAGTATGCATATTGAGTTGTTTCATTTTGGGTTTGGTCAAAATTTATTTCTTTAGGCCATCCTTCTTTTTGAAGACCTAAAGCTTTCATGAATCCACCATGGACTTTTCCCACATTCTTAATCTGGTACCTATTTTGAAAATCAACATAATTAGAGGAACCAGTCAATGTACCTTAAACTGAATAGACTCCAAGTACAACTGAACTAAGAACAACTGTTTGTGTTTCGAGATTTATTGAAACGATGTCCAAAAAAAAAACAGTATAATAAAAGCAAAAGGTAAAAAATGCTTACCAGGAAAGATCAAAGTCGGTACACCAATCATCGGAGTCAAAAAGGATCAGTGCCTCTGAAACTGACAACGATGAGGTTTGGATACGTGCTTGTGTCTTTTATAACAATCACCTCCGTTGACTTCTCTTTCTGGTAGCCTAAGACATCCAAAGAATAAAGTATTACACTTCCGTTAACAAGAAAATAAGTGTTACTCTCTGAAGAAAAAAACACAAAATGATGTAAACCTTCTATATAAATAAGTTTAGTCGTCAGTATTCTTGATACTTCATATAACTAGAAATTTAATATCCTAAAAGTTATTAAAGAATTAAGGCATAATCTTACAGAATTCTATAGAAATTGGGAATAAAAACATGTATAAACACTCTTTCTTTTGGCAAAAAACATGTATAGAGATTGAGTCATATATGTTTCCTCACCATTCCAACATCTGTAGAAACCCAACAAGTCCATCTGCTCCAGGAATAAAATTAACAAATACTGATTGTAATTAGTCCAACATATAATAACTGTTTTTGAAATCGTTTTACTGTATTAATTTCTGACTCAGAGATAATAATGCATGATCATGTTCTTAAGATACGCTTAAATAATTCGACGAAATCAAGATACAGCTAAATGACAATATGCATCAGTTGCCTTAGTTATTTTTAAGTAAATTTTAATTTCTTTTACAAAGAACTGTTTGGAAAATTGCTTAGGAAGTACCTCTCGACTAGTCATGGGTGAAAATTTTGTCTGTTACCTATTATTTACTACAAAATTTACCTTATATATACATTTTAATATTTGTGTTAAAAATATATACATGTGTAATATTAACAGAAATATTACTGATTGTGATTGATATGCAACCTAGAATTATCTTTATAGTGAGACTTGTTAGAGAAATATGAAGAAAAAGATACTTAGAGAAAAAAAAAGAGATTATTATTAAAAGTTAAAACCTTCCAGTGGTTGTGAACAACAGAGCTGACAAAGTTTGTGTTCTCGTAAGAAAGCTTGGAAGCCATAATTGACAACATTGCTTTGTATCTTTTACTTCCTCTCTTTATTCTCCTGTCTAATTCTACTCGCCTGTCTAGGTTTCCGACTAAAGATGCAAATGTCCGCTGATGTTTTTTCCGGCCATATAATCTTACCTGAATTATTTGCAGAAAATATAAAGGTCAATTCTTTCAAATAATTTTTAAAGTTTTTGTTACAAAAATAACTTTAAAAAATGACAGAAATAGCCTTTTTATTTTGAAAAAAAATAATATTTATTTTTCTTGTTTTTGAATTTTAAACTCTATCTCCAAAATCCACCTCATAACTCTAAATCCTAAGTCATAGATTAGTTAACTTAAGGAGGTATAAGTGTAATTTACACCGTAATAAATTTATTTTGATTTTTTTTTTTGAAAACTATTTTGTGACAATTTTTTTTAAGACCGATCGTATTTCTCAAAACAAATGTTAAACATTAGGTGACGATATTTAAATAGCGAATTTTGCACACAAAAAATCTAGAATAACTTAATATTAGTTACACAAATTCAACCATTTTTACTTAGTTTTTAATCGCTGACTTGCACAACACATGAGGTCCTAGGTAGTTGCGTTTAAATTAGGTAAGCTCTCAATGTAGTTTCAATATTGAACTAATTAGGAGATACTTGATAAAGCAGAGAGTAACTTGGTAGCTTAGTCACGCAAGATCAGTTGTGAAGAACAATTCATAGAAGCGACAGTTATTGGTCTATAATCATCACTGTTCCCATTTGGCATTTCGAAGAAAATAAAGAAATTATACGTGTCTGACCTTATTATATGTTTATTATAATTAACAGAACTTACACCAATTAGTTCGAACAAGAAGTCCAAAGTAGATCTGACCTTTGAAAAGATTTGTGAGGATCTTAAAGAAGCCACCATCGGAAGAAAGAAGATTCAACAAAAAAGATAGATAGAGTCCCAAAAGGTATAGAGGTCTTCTTAGAAGAATCATGAGTTTTTGAATAACTATGGATACAAAGATGATCCAACGTCGCCGGAATCTGCAAAGATCATCCTCGAGCTTCTCTTCAGAAGAATCAATGAACCTTCTATTCCTGAGATCCGAGGAGAAGAGAAGACGTGCGAGATCCGAGAAGGTGGCTTCTCTCGGATCCAACACAAAGTATTTTTCGGTTGTACACATCTTTATTATTGTGGTTTAGAGGTCAACGTTAATATTTAGCTTCAAAATTTGGAAAGAGTTGTTTTGCAAGTTAAGACATGATGTTAGCTTTGGGTACTTATATAATAACCAAATATTTAAATATTTGCCACGAGTTTATTATTTTTTAAAATTCATATTGCGATGGTCATAGAAAGGAGGTTGTCTCCATCCAAAAGTCAATATCATTCGCAGATGTGTTGTTAAAACCTTACTACTGTTAGGCTGGAAACATATCATTTGACGAATCCTATAGGCCATAACCACAGGTGATAGTTTTTTTTTCTTTTTAACATTGTGGGTATCTCAAGTCCCGACTAATCCTTAAAATGGTGCTGCGACCAATAGATGAACTCTCACTCGAATATTCAAATGAACCGTAAGATAGATTTATATCCGCATGACCACAAAATGAAAAGTAATGGAGTACTTTCAAACCCGAGTTTTTTAGTAACCCAAAATCCACTTATCACTAAATCACCATTTTATGGTTTAGATGTTAGATTACTGCCTTAAAATGATTTAAATAAATAGTACTCAAGTCGAGATATCTATAATTTTTTTTTCTTTTTGAAAATCTCGTAAAAACTATAAATCTTAACCGGATGTTCAAATGGAAATCTGTTCTATTAAAAGAAATTGCTACACTAAAACTTCATCCCAACTTATAACTAGAAAAAAAAACTTATAACTAGAAAAAAACTCGCAGTAACATCATTTCATTGGGCGACCATTACTTTTAGAAGTTTGACCACGTGTTAAGAACAATAGAACCCCTTAGTTCCCGAGACACCTTATTTGAAATAAAGTAGATTTACCATAGATTTTCTTCATGTTAATGTAATACATTGTAGCTGCAAGATGCAATGCAATAAAGTATGGTAAAAGATAATAGAAACAATGGATATAAAAAACATATTTTGCTTCATTGAAAATCACTTAGACAATTTTATAAAACTTGCTTAAATAGTTTTGCACGATATTTATTAATATCCTAACAACCGTTAATGAAAGATTTATACGTTACCCAACTTATGTCTCTATGATGCATGGTACGTCAACATCTAACTTAGATAGATTCCAAATATTTCCAAAAGATTTTCTTTTCCTCTATAAATTTAGCCAAAGTGTCAATTCCTCATGACTTCTTGTTATATTATAATGATCTCCACGTTCCCGAAACCCTAGTACAAAGATCTTCCACGGAAACAATGGATATGAAGAACTTTTATATTTATAAGTAATTTTTTTTTAATTGCACTTATTCCTTTTAAGACATAAATTTGCTTCCCAAATCTATCTTGCTTCTCTCTTAACATGTCTCCTAGGACACTATATGACGCAGCTTGCGTCAACAATTTTGTTAAGGCAAAAACCTTAAATTATTATTCTAGTTTAGCATCTTGCATTCACGTGGTCATCCCACTTTGCATGCATTCTGTGTTAACTACTGATGTAGTCATGCATTAGTGACTACATCACCAACTTCGTTAAGAATAATTATTTAAGTCTATAAGTTTTGTTTTGCATTCTCAATCATCCCCTTTTAGTATTTTTTTTTCCGATCATGTATAACACTCTTCTGGTTTAACAATCATCTTTCCTCACATAGAAAATTTCACACTACATATGCTTTCTCTCCCATGTGATGTACACTATCTAGTTCTTCCACGATAGATATATTTTTCTCCTTCACGAGATATGCACTATCTACATCTGGATGTCAATCAAACCATGCTCTTATCCCCACGAGATATGCACTCTCTAAATTTAAGCATCAGCACTTCTCGCCCTTCTTGATTGCATATTAAGCTAAAACACATGCTTAGAGATGTCAAGACTTAATTTTAGACACAATTGTCTGTTTCTTCATGCATAATCATGATATAACCCTTGCTGCAACGGATAGATTACAAAATATTGCATCACGCTCTGACTCATCTGTCAATATAACCTCTCGACCTAATTCACTTAAGGACTTGGCTCACATCATGTGTCAACCACCATATCCTTTGATCCCCTACTCATTGAGTTCATGTTTCACTTGTTGTACAATATTTGAGTGATTCTCTCACCACTCTCTGAATGGTAAACCTTCTATCACTTTCTGATGCACTTTGATCTTCATTCCTGTTGAAACTTGATGGAAAATAGTTTAACGTAGAACCAAAATCAAACACACAAACTCGCTGACACACTCTCAAACGAACCATCAACATAAGTTAGAAAGTATAAAGTTTGTAAAATTATGGAGATCATAAGAAGAAAACACAAAATATAGAAGATAAACACAAGAAATTGTTTACCTAGAGTTCACCTAGAATGGTTATGTCTCTGGGGCCAGGCAAAGAGACAGTCCACTATAATCTTAAGAACAAAGATATAGAACCTCTCTCTCTCTCAAGCTTATAATTCCTCTTACTTGCATAAGAGAGAGAAGAGACCACACTAGCTCTTCTTATACGGAAGAAGTTTATTACATTAACCTAGTTGGATTAGAGCATCCCCCTTTCCATAAACCTATTAGAAATATTTCCAAAATACTTCGAACTTCCATAACTCCATGAAAGTAATATTTCCAGGACACTATCAACTTCTATTACTCCATAAAAAATTGATATTTCCTTTTCATAATATGAAGTCCTTGTCTTGATTTAAGTTATGCGATCTTGTTTGATTTCCATCACCAAATCCTGAAAAGTCCCTGAAGGATTCCTTGACGTAGTCCTTGAAGAATCCCAAAAAACTCCACCTTGATGATATTAAAGAAGATCCACTACTTAGATTAAGCAAAATCATTCTTTGCCAGGTGATACCGATGCTCTTTAGTATCAGACATCCCAAGGAAATTAACAGCTTCCTCAAACTTCTTAATTGGAAACCACTTTCATTAAAATATCAGCATGATTCTTAGAAGTACATATCTTCTTCACACTTATATCATCTTGAGCAATAATATCCCGATGAAGTGCATATTTCTGCTGATGTGCTTAGTCCTCTCGTGATGCACATTTTTTTTTCTAGATAAAATGCACTTTGAGAGTCGCATTATATTTCCACTATGTCTTGCTTGAATCCAAACTCATCCACTAAGTCCCTTAACCACATTCCTTATTTAACAGCTTCAACCATTGCCATATATTATGCTTTAATAGTTGACAGAGCCACTACACTCTGTATACTTTGTCTCCAGCTTTTTGTATTCCCACCAGCCATGAAAACATAATATGAGATCGACCTTCTCTTGTCCAAATCTGAAGCAAAATCCGAATCACATAATCCTTCAACCTTAAACACCTCATTCTTTCTGAAGCACAATTCAGATCTTGTGTTCCCTTGAGGTATCTCAATACCCACTTAACACTAGTCCAATGAACCATCCTAGGTTTACTCATAAACCTGCTAACCAACCGCAATGCATATACTAGGTCACAACTCGTACCTATCATAGCATACATTATGCTTCCGATAGCATTTGCATATGGAATATCCTCCATACTTGTCTCTGCTTCATCATCATCTATGACATACAATTTGAAATGTATGCCAGCAGGCATGGACACACTCTTTGACATATACATGTCGAATATCTTGAGAACTTTCCTGATATAACTAGATTGAGATAGTGTGCTAGAGTTTCCTTTTAACGATCTCTCTCAATATCTATTTCCAAAGTTTGCCTTGTGGGACACAAGTCCTTCATCTCAAATGTGCTACTGAGTAAGTGCTTTACTTTTCTGATCTCTGCCGTATCCCTTGACCAACATATCATCCACATATAACAATAGATAGATGTATGTTCCCTTAATTACCTTGTTGATGTAGACACAATAATCATATATTCCACTCTTCATAAATTCATTCGTAACCACAAGCTGATGAAAACACTTGTTCCATTGTCTTAGTGCCCTACTTTAGTCCATAAAGAGCCTTTTGAAGTAGACAAATGTGATCCTCTTTACTTTAACGTGAAATCCTTGTAGCCGCTCCATCTAAATCTCTTCAAATGTTCCACGAAGAAACACAGTCTTTGCATCTAGCTGCTCAAGCTCCAAGTAAAGGTTTACTGTAATTGACAACATAAACCTTATGGATACATGTTGCACGACGGGTGAAAACACATCTTGATCCTTGGATTTAAGCTTCTCACACCATATATACTAGGCTTCAATTTAAGCACCCACTTGCAGCCTATCACCTGACATTATCAAGCCTGCTCACTAGTTTCCAGATTGGTTCTTATCGAATGAAGTCACCTCTTCACCAAGTGCTTCATCCCACTACCTTATTTGTTTGATGTTCATCGATCCTTGATAGTCTTGAGGTTCCTCAACACATACGTCATCAAAAAACACTGTTATATCCTCGCAATCAGAGTACCGTGAAGGTGGTACTATTCTTCTGCGTACTCTATTCCTCTCTAGATGATATCCTTCAAGACTTTCAACCTGTTCAACATCTGCGTCAACAACTGTTTTTGTCAATAACTCCACCTTAAATCTCAACTTCCGGTCTTGACGCAGATCCTGATGTTTCTTCCAGCATAGTCTGATTTTTTCCACTTTTGTGTCATTTGCTTTCTCCTTGTAGACATTTAAATCCTAATAGACCTTATCTTCTGTAAATACAACATTCCTGGTTGTAACACACTTATTCTCTTCAAGAAGCTAAACATTGTATCCTTTCACACGTAATGGATAACTGACAAAATTTCCTTTTTAGCCATGACCTTGAGCTTTCTTTAATCTGCATGGACGTAAACTACTGATCTGCATCTTCTCATGTGTAGATAACCGGGTTTCTTACCCAACCAAAGGTGTAGATAACCGGGTTTCTTACTTCTTATGGTCATCTGCTTTCTCCTTGCAGACATTCAAATTTTAATTGACCTTTTTGTAAATACCACATTCCTGCTTATAAAACACTTCTTCTCTTCAAGAAGCCAAACTTTTTATCCTTTCACACTTGATGGATTACTAACGAAGATTCTCTTTTCAACTATGACCTTGAGTTTATTTGATATGGATGGATGTAAACTACTGATACAAATCTTCTCAGGTGTAGATAACTGGGTTTCTTACCCAACCAAAGTTCCTCCAAAATGTTTCAATCTATGGTAGAAGATGGATTCCTATTTGTCACATACACCAACGTAGACACTGCTTCAGCCCATAATTATTCCCATAGACTAGAATCCTCGAAAATGCATCTCACCATCTCCATCGGAGTCATGTTTCTACGATTAGCCACACTGTTTTGCTGTGGTGTATATGCGCAAGTCCTATGTCTTTTGATTCCATGTTGTTTGCCAAAGTTGTCAAACTCTGAGTTACATAACTGAAGCCCATTGTATGTCTTGAGACAACTTACTTTTTCTTGGCTTGATTCTCCACCAACTTTTTCATTCACATGATTTACTAAATGTTTCTCCTTTAGCAGCTAAGAAATATACCCAGACATTTCTTGTATAATCATCAGTAATCAAAGGAAGTGTACATGTCGAGATCCCCATAAATCAGCATGTACATACCTGAGAGCTTCACATGTATCATGTTTACTGAGTGAAAATTTAACCTCTTTTGCTTTCTCATCATACAACTCTCACAGAAATCCAAAAATATAATCTTCCTCTTATCGATCACTCCTTTCTGGACAGAATCTATAGATTCTTCATACTCATGTGCCGAAGATGTCAATGCCACAAAGCTGTCTCATCTTTAGATGGTTTCTTCTGAACACTGTTGTTTATTTCACCATCTAACAAGTACATAGATCAAGAAAAGGTTCCCTAAAGAGCTAGTTTCCCATGCTTGTAAAATCTAGTCTTCCCATGTCCACCACTATGCTCAAAGCCTTATACATCCAAGGTTTTCTGTAGATATCAAGTTCCTACTTAATTCTGGAATATACCTGACATTCGTGAGTGTCTTGACTGAACCTCTATACGCTTTGATGTTGATTGTACTAATCCCTTGCACTGCTACCGTGTAGTCATTATCGAGAAGAACTTTTCCTGAAGCCAATCCTGAAATGTATGAAACCAGTCCCTCCTAGATGTCATGTGGTAGGGGCATCTCGAATCAATCACCAACTTATCATGATACCACCTATTTGATACCGACAATGCATTAACCTTTGATTCATGGATCTATCACAATGGCTGCCTCAGCTTCGTCTTCTCTACCATACTTCTTATTGTATGCATAGCAGTCCCTTTTGGTGTGTCCATGCTGCTTACATAACCAGAAAATTATCCTAGATCCTGAGCTTGATCTAGACTGGCCTTTATCATTACTATAGGATCTTTCTTCTCAGTCCTCATAAATTCCGTCACCATCATCATGTGAAATAAAAGTCTCAAGATCCTGATCTTTAGACCTTGCTGTACTTGTCACGTCTTCCAACAAGAAAAAGTGTTTTCTTGAGAGAGTTGAACTGTGAAGGTAGCTAATTCAAGAGCAGAATCGCTTGCACATCCTATGGAACATTTACATTCACGCGTGAAAGGTTATAGTTTCATGATATTAAATTTAAAATGATCTTTATAAATAAGAAATTCTCTCAAATAGTTTTTTTTTTTAGTTTTTGTCACCAAAAGAGCAATTCAAGGAGAAAAATGCCCAAAAAAGTTTCACTAAAGAAGGAAAAAACTCGTCTACCATTTCTTTATAGATATATAAATAAAAATATTAATAAATAATTAAAAATAAAATAAAAAATAGATATTTGTATTTTCAAATGATATGTTTTCAAACTCAAACTTTTATAATTTTATTTTTGCTATTTTTTTTCCAATTTTTACTTTAAATTTCTTTTTAAATTCAAAAATGCTTTTTGAAACTATTTTATTTTTTTTAAAAATAAATTTAAACTCCACCCTTTAACTCTAAAACCTAAGTCCAAATTAACTAACACTAGGGGTATAAATGTATTAGTTACCCTTTGATGAAATTTCTTTTGGTAATTTTTTTCCTTGGGGACTCTTTTGGTGAAAAGAAACTAAAATGGGTTATCTTGTGGAATTTCTCTTTTAAATATGAAAAGGTAATATATGTCATTTATCATTTTGAACATAATTAGATACATTCAGGTTCTCTAAGAAAACCCACTATTACATGGGTGAGAATTTGAATTGAATTTTCAAAAATGCAGTTGGGTTATCCATTTGGATGTTGAATTTAAATGCATAAAACAAACATCAATTTGCGATTTCACCTTGATGAACAAACAAACATCAATTTGAATTTTACTGACTTTGCGGGTTTTAGGCCGGCCGGACTGAACCAGCCAAGATTTCTACTTATAAGCTCTTTTTAATAGTTCAAATCTCAATAGTATATCTTTTAAAACTATCATAAATAACTATGACTCATGTAAATCCAAAATCTAGCTCCTTAAGTGCATGATTGTTGAATAGTGAGTTCAAGGTAGTGATTAATGACTGATTTAGGGAAAAATAAGGTCGAAAATCTCATTTTTATTAGAACCAAAGCGGGAATCGAAAAGAGATTACAAATGTGAGGCGAGTTCGATTATCGAATCAAGCTCGCCATACAATATGAATTGAGATCACTAATTTATCTCTCTAAGATCTCTCTCTATGAGCTTTGGGGAGAAAAGTTGATCATTTCCTTTGGTCGACAAGGCTGTTCTTTTATAGTCGCGTGATGGTCCAAATGAGACCATCTGTTAAATATCAAGACTATTCTATTACCTTATAATAGATAATAGGAGATACATTACACCCCTCCATACAATACATATTGAGGTACAAAACCAACCTCCAACAATGATCGTGTAATACTATATGTTTAGATTATCAAGATTACTTTATTATGATATAATTGATAATAGGAGATACATTACACCATATTTTTTCACATAACATATTTTTTTGTTAAAAGTTGTATCACATAATATGATTTCAAATACTTATCAAAATTAATTGGTTGAGGAATGAATATATTTCGTTTTATCATCATACTATTATTTGAGAACATGCTTAAATGAAAATATTATAATTCATTGAGTGATTAACTCACTATGGTGACTCAGCTAATATAATTTTGATTCATCATTAAGCCTATCTAAAATTGCTGACATGACTACCGCTCGATTAGCTTCACTAAATCATTTTAATTACCGCTTTCTCAATCTGAGTTTCTTTTAATCTATTTTTTGTTATCCTAATTAATAATCGTTTGTTACTTATCCTATAATTTTGGTTTGGTCCCCAACTATCTTTCAATCATATTGTATGGTTGCGATCATATTCTTTTCAACCTTGTTGTATATTAAAATATTATATGTTATATGGTTTAAGCGCATATATGATTTGTTTGTTACACAAAATTATATAATATGTGATTCCAAGTTTAAAATTACATGTTCTATGATATATGTATTAGTGTTTATGTTTGTAGACTTTTCGGTTATAAGCACACATTGTGAATTCTTTTAGTTAAGGTTCTGTTTTTTTTTTTAACTTCCATGTTTTTAAGTTATGATAAAAAATACTCTTATATATAATCTATAGTTCTAATCCGAATATGTAATACCATAAAATTTTACCAAAAAAAAACCTAAAAAACTATTATCATCTAAAGTTTTATCGCCGTTCTGTCTCGTAAATTCTCCAATTTTGTTGTCTAAAGGTAAGATTACCTAACAAAAATTCTTCTAGGATCAATAAAGATCAAAATTAGATGCAAATAATCTTTTACTATGTTAATTATTTTTATAATAAACAATACCAACATATTTTATAACCACACCGAACTGCACCGAAACAATCCAAACCATAATAAAGTGAAGCGAACTAAATCTAAAGCAACCGAAATAAAGCAAACCAAAATAAACCCAAAACAAACCCCAACCAAAGTTACTCTGGTTTGATTGGGTTGATTTTTATAAAACTCAATTAACCTAACCAACCGAACCCAAACCAAACCCGAAAACTAAACCGATATGCCCACCCCTAATGTTTAGGGTTTATAGTTTAGGGTTTCATATTCTATATACTAAAGGTGCAGTTTTATGGTATGATATGGTTTATGTTTCTTGTGAAATGTATGAAACAAAATATAGTATATCGTTTACATATTTATTACGCTTGATATGCTGTTTTGAATAATGTTTCTAAAAAACCACATTTCCAATATATTCAAAACTACGAATTCAGCTTTGTAAAATATAATATTGCAAGGTATATACCATAAATCCTTTAGGAAATCATTTTTAAATATCACATATTATGGTATTTAAGATATGATTTTCATTGTTTAATCCTTAAAACCGGAAACGACGATATACTTCGTTATATTCTTTCGTCTCATAGGTTAAGCAGTTAATACTTATATATACTTTCTTTCATTTACAACCTAACCGTTGGACTCTCTCATCTCCATAAAAATGTCAATTGTCGCAAGAAATTCATAACACTATGTTCTGATCAATCTATTAGAATTAGCATCCAGTGAAACTTAGAAAATTCATGTGAAGATTGTGAACCAATGGACTTTGTACAACACCAAAGCGGAATACTCTATGGAGTTAGTCATTGTGGATGCACATATAAGCTTATTACTCTATTGACTATACTTTCATAATACATATATCTTTTTCAATTCCTACTAATCAAACTACAAATCCATCTTTTTAAAATTTCAAAGGGTACCAAATTGCACGCATCTATTGAGAATCAACTTGTACCAAAACATAGAAATCTTCTAAACGAAGGTCAAGCTTTATCAATTAATGCATTCAGTGTGAAAGAATACGGTTGTGAGTTCAGGACCAATTTAATTCCATAGAAACTGTCAATCCTACGGACAGCTGGGAGTAAATGTTGACAGATTTTCCTGATGATGTACCAAAACGTATTTCGTTGACTTTGATGAGGTATTAGACAGAAAAATAAGAAAGAACATATTGAATGGTAACAATATTCTTATATTCATGTATATTTAATAGATCAAAACAATTATGCCTTTTAATTATTTACAGTTTGCCTAATAACTCATGTTTGTCATCTTCTGTTCATTTTATTTGATAGAGATCATTGGACAAATCCTTCAAGTTGGTAACTGATACGTGCTCAAATGACCCTAGAGCAACTGATTACTCTCTCAAATAAGAGGTTCAGCTGTAGCAGTTAGGGATCGAATCCACTGAGAGCGAGGACACACAATAAATTTCATAATCAACTTAATTAAGCTAGACAATTAATAAGACTTTAAAATAAGTAAATAAAGAGATTGTTGGTTTGTAAATAAGTAAGGAAAATAGCTAAACTAGGGTTTTCATATAGTGAATTATAATGAATAGAAGCCAAGAGGTTTTCAATCATAGAACACAAACTAAATTGGTAAAGATATTATAAGTTATATATATTCCATGGCTAGGCTCAGAGTCTACAACTTTTGCGTGAAAAAATGGAATGACCATCGATCGATGGTATGCAAACGGTATCAATCGATGGCTTTCTTAGTCAAGCATTAAATGATCAGATTCAATTGGTTCACTTAGAATCACTAGACCATTCTCTCGATTGTCCTTAGTAATTTAAGCTCAATAGGATTTATTCAAGTAATGATCATACTCTTGCAGATGTCAATTTTCCTAAGATCAACGTTCTAGGTAGCTAATCAAGAAAACAAGAAATAAGCACAATTATATTGATTGATCTAATAATCATCTTAGAAATTCCATTGTTTGGCTAATTCATCAAAACCTTTAATAAACCCTAAATTTAACAAGGTGACTACTCATACATAGCTAAGCAGAATGCATAAGATAAATAATAAAATTAGAAAGTGGGGTTCCAATACAAAGCTTGAACAAGTCTTGATCTTCTCCCCAAAAACCTAAACTACTATGTTTGTTATGAAATATCAAAGCTTGTAAAAAGTTGTCATTTGCATAAAACACTGACAAAAACCATATAAACTAGGTAAACACATCTAGGGGTAATCTTGTAATTTATGTGACTTGAGCTTCAAGTTAACTATATTGTGAGTTGGGCTCCTGCGCGTCGACCGCCGATAGACAGCAAGAGTGCGTCGTCGATCGACACAATACTCTGTTTTGACTCGTTCTTTGCTGAATTCGGCCAGCTATGGAGTTCTTCTCTCTCTGAGCTTCAGAAAGGCTCATAATCTCTACAATGCTTCAAAATGTACCTGACCTGAAAAGACTCTAAAACACATCCTAGACACATATAATAGACTCCAAATAAGGCTCATAACAAGGTCTAAAGTGGTAAGTATTGAGATCTACCAACTCCCCCAGACTTAACATTCTGCTTGTTCTCAAGCAAAATAAGGGTAAACCTGTGGAAGAGGTTTGAAAAACAAGGACTCACAAAATCTCTGACTTATCATTATCACCTTTACAATGTTGCAACCACATCAAACAAGTGTCAGTTTTAGAGAAAACTTTATATACCTTGTCCTAGTATAACATTCGAATCCATTCTACCAACAACTTAGCAAATACTAGCTTACTCACCCTTCTACTTACCTCATTTCTTGCATAGAATAAAAGTGCAAGATTTACCTTGGGAGCATCGATCAGAGGACAAATGAACTGTTACCCCTGTAAGTATTTGAACACCCAGACAATTTCTCTGATCTCTTTCTTCCCTCTTTCTCTCTTCTTTGAATCTCTTTATATGTATTTTTTATGTCCAATGAATCAATAATGCTGATATAATCCATCTTGTTCATCTTTTCTTTTTTTCTCTCTTTTATTTTTATTTTGACAAAGTGTAGGCGAAGAATGGGGCCACATACACTTTACCTACCCCTCACTTCCAACGATGTGTGATTATTTGTTTCTAAATTAGAATAATGGGGTCACATGTAATTTACCTACCCCTATGCATCTTTCATGAAATCATTTCAATCTTTTATTTTTTATAGAAGCCGAAGAGAGCGAGAGAAGGAAATCAGAAGCACACAGACTTTTACCTTCTAGATTTTCAAGAAGAATTCGATCCAATGTATGTCAAACCCCAAAGCAAGCAAATAAGTCAAATTAGGTTGGAGGATAGCTTTGGTTTCTTCAAACTTTCTAAGCAAGTGTGATATAGTGGCAAGATGATTACTTTGGTATTTCTACTACTCTTTGAAATCAACAAATATAGAATGATGCTATAGAATGGTTAGATAATAAGTAAAAATTTAAATATGATCATAATCCCCTTCTTGACTCAATAAAACACATGAATAAAAACTCCAAAACAGAAAGAAATATCAGTAAACCTCTCCCAGACTTAAATAAAAGTGTCCCCAGTTTTATCCCGTCTCGATTAGGTGGGAAAATTAAAACATAAGTAAACGTAATGAATAGAGTCGAAAATACCAGACTCTGTTATGAGTGTCGATCGATGGTAATGTTATGATGTCGACCGATGCGGTTCTCGATCTTCCTTTTTTTTAACTGCAAATAAAGAAAAATACAAAAACAGTAAAATCATGAAAATAAAATAAATTTAAAACACACCTAATAGTGAGTTGCCTCCCACTCAGCACTTGGTTATAGTCTTTAGCTTGACATTTAAGACTATTTGGACTAAGATGGGGGTATATCATCACTTGTTGGAAAAACGTGTCCACATCCTCTTTGCTCATCTGGAACCAGGTACTAACGAAGCTTTTTATGGCTTCATCACCTCTGGTTCGCTGTCTTTTCTTTTATGAGCTTAACTTGACTCATTCTTTCCTCAAGGCAATTAACACATTTGTGTAACCAACTGACCATGATGTCTATGGGTATGGCTATGTCATTCAATCTCATGGAGATATCTTCCATCATCATGTCTTGAGATGCATAAATCCTTTGAGTTTATCTTCAAGTAGCTTCTCGGTTACTAGTCTTGGTTGGAGTGGTTCGCGTATAACATCGATATATGGTCATAATTGTCTGTCGATCAGTGGTCGGAATCCTTCGTCGATCGATGGTCCTTCTTCAGCTTCTTTCTGTTGTTGTTCTTTTTGAACCATTTGAGGAGTAGAGTCCATCTTTTGCTTCATCTTCTCCATGCACGTAGTTAACCAGATAATAATGTTGTTGAATGGGTAATAGATATCATAAATCCTCTTGTAGTAATCCTCCATCAACATCTTCTGGGCTCTGTAGATGCTATGTACATGTCATCTACTTCTTCTCTCCTGTAGTAGTCAGCCGATGGCTTAGTCTCCTCAAAATTATATTCGCACTCTGGCAAACAAAGACTAGTGTGTCTAATTATGGCTGCTATTTGAAGGATATCTCTGATGTCTTCCTTTGACATATTGGCGATTCGGCCATCTATAGCTTGTGCATTGCCATCTTTGTCTCTGTAGACGCCATACTCATCTCTTTCTTCCCCATAATCAAAATTCTCTGAATCAAACACTTCAGGTTCTGATCTGTAAACGGCGAAGTTCTCAGTAAGGTGAGTGTCGATCAACAGCAACATCGTTGTGTCTGCGATTATGTCTGAAGAGGTTTCCTGATCCATAGGCCATTGAGATTATCTTTGCTAAATCTTCCTTAGATACATTGAGAATTCGTCCATCCATTGCTCGTACACATCCTTCTGGATCCCTTATACTTCCAAACTCATATGTCTTCTGTTGTGATAGCTGCCTTGGACTCTGCTTGGTGATGCGTATCAATTGATACTTAATGGTGGGTGTCAACCAACTGTATGTTGTTGCCCGTCGACCGATTATATGGGCTGGGTGTCGATCGATGCTCCATCATCCAACTTCTCTTTTAGCTCAAAGTCGCAGAAACATGTGGCTACAAGTCGTGGTTCATGAACCAAATAAATGAGAGCAGTTTTGGTTCTAATTTCGACATGCTCATAGTAGTTATTTTGATCAATAAGAGATAGATACAACATGTTTGTCTTCATGTCGCATACTGCTCCTACTGTGGCCATGAAATCTCTTTCAAGTAGCAAGGATGAATTATGCTCCACTTGGATGTCCAAGATATGAAAGTCTACAGGAATTAGGGCATTGCCGATTTGCACTTGGAGGTATTTGACTATGCTTCATGAATTCACCTTAGAGCAATCCACAAAGTGAATGAATCACTAGAAGACTCCATTTTAAGCTTAGCACCTCTACCGTGGTTCTTGGCATAATGCTTATTGAAGAACCGGCGTCGCAGAGTGCATGAGGGAAGTCATGTCCCTTGATGTTGCATGGAAACACAAACTTCGAGGGTCGCTTCTTTTCTTCAAGTTGATTCTCTGCTTTCTCTTCTCCCTCAGATGATTGAACATTCTTTAAATTTCATTATCAGTCTCCTTGGTTTCTTTGAAGAACATCCACAATCCGTGTGTGTAATAAGCTTCCTCGAATGAGGTTTCTAAAGGGATTCTGAGGACTCTCTTAGAAAAGCTGGCCATATTTTTCTCATTATATTTCCTTCTAATATGCTTAAGGACTTTCTTCTTTCCTCTAGAATGTCTATCCATAGCTTTCCTCAATTACCATAGGGATTGGTTCATCTGTCTGTTTGGGTTTGGGTAAGGTGGGTTTCAAGTGCCTATTAGCATATAAAAGACTCTCGTATATGCGTGGCAACCGACATCTCTTTGTTTCGAAAGGCCATCAATTGTTGGTAGGGTCCGGCTGTCGATCGATGTTCATCTCTTCAAACGATCCTGTGGATTCTTCAGGTACAATCGATCGATGGTTAACTTCAGACGTCGATCGATGGTCGTTCAAACATGGCAAAGGATAATTAAAAAAAATTATAGAATTAAAGCAATTAAAACAAAAATACCAAATTTTACATGAGATTCGAATATTGAACCCAATTGACCCCAAATGATAGTAGAGAATTGCTAAGAATAACATAAGTTAAGTACCACTTTTCAAAATACACACAATCAAAATATATTAACATTTGAGTGTACACTTTAGTGATTATTGTTTAGGGTTTAATGTTAAAGGAGTGGGATTGAGTTTCTAAATCTTTTATAAATATTTAGAAAAATTAATTAAGTCTATTTCATCAAAATATAAGGTATGTTTGAAAATATGTATTAATTAAAGGTAAATTTGAAAAGTGGTATCAAACTTGTGGTAAAAATGAAATTTTCCCATGATAGTATGATAAATAACAAACAAGCTATTGAAGATATAATAATTTATAAAGCATCATTTATCATACATAAAAATAAGTATATATTATAGTATGATACTCGTGAAGTTTGAGCTATTCATGTTTCGTAGACGTTTTTCAATCAATAACTTCTAGTAAGTATTCAGTTTCCCATATAGCAATAAATTAACCATAAAATCCTTGGAAGTCTTACAAGTATCCCAAAGAAATATACTCCATATCACAATTAGTGCTTTCTTTATTCACTATACCTCTTTATGATTTTAGAGATTTGCTCAACAAGGATGATGGTCAAAATTCTCCAACAATTTTACCAAAGTTCAAAGATAATATTCTTATCTCTATTCATAAAATAATAAAAAGAGAATAAAGATAATTATGTTTATGCCATTGTGAGTAATCTTTGGAGATGCCCTTATCCGTTGATTAGAGAAAAAGATGTTTTGGGAGGAAAATATGTTAATTGTGTTATTATGTGGTGGATCGTAAACAATTGAAAGTTCAATTCAGTTGACTTAACTTCCATATCTACCAAAGTAAATATATATTATATATATATATATATATATATATATATATATATATATATATATATATATATATATATATATATATATATATCATTTATAAAGATCCCAATGTACATGTCATTAACATTTTTATAAGAGTTATATTTGTACGTGGAAGAAGACCATCCATAAATATTGGTGATGTAAATGATAAAAATTCTTATCGGAGAAATGCAGTTGATTTTAGCGTTATAGATATGTTTTTTAAATATTCACTAATAGTATATTAACACACTTAAATGTTTTAATTATTTTAGAAACTCTGGTCCTTGGAAAACAATTTTGAAAATTTACCTCATTTTGTTGTTACAAATGATTCTCCATCACTTAGAAAACATATGATTTTCCTTTCACTGCTTATATATAACAAATAAATTATGATTAAACTGTCATTTTTATTATAATATGTCATATTTAGGTGGAAGGCGATCGTATAATTTACGATCAAACGATGCTGGAATGAACCATTCTCTTGACATAACAAATAATCAGTTATAGAGTCAAGTATGTTCAAATATTGATGGACAAATAAACGATACCACTCAAGCAACCCGAAAAACCATTTCTCCACCTCTTATAAAACATAATATATGACTTTACCAACATTTTAATTTCCTTTAGTAATAATGTTATTTTACAACTACATCAGGTGGAAGACCGTGTAAAAATATCGTAGGAGCTAATGTTGCTCATCAATCCACTACTGGATCTTCCGAGTACAATTGGTTAGTAAACATATGATTTTCCTTTTGTTGCTTATATATAAATTATACATTATTATTAAAATGCCATTTTTATTGTACTATGTCATATTTAGGTGCAAGAAGATCATATAATTTGGGATCAAACGATGCTAGAAGGAACCCTTTTCTTGACATAACAAATAATCAGTTACAAAGTCAAGTATTTTCAAATATTGATGGACAAACGAACAATACCACTCAAGCAACTAAATCAAGTATTTCCAAATATTTTATTGTTCTGAGGTAATTGTTTATATCTATGATATAAACAATGTTTATATTTATACTATAATTTTTACCACTATATATAATATCTTTTTATGATATATGAAACTATATGTTGAGCTAACAGTTAGTATATCAAATCAACGTATACGGAAACTGCGCGTTATAAGGAAAGCGTCCATAAGAAAACCAACACAAATACCATTTCGAAATTTTGAAAAAGAAAACGTCCACATTAACATTGGTCTGAATTTCATAATAGAAGATCATACTGATGGTAATACATTAATTTATATGATGCTCAATAACATAACAATCAAACTGCTAACTGATAATTTAAAGAGATTAAACATATTATTTATTTTACTATATGCAGCATATCAAAATAGATACACAGTTGATAGTCAATCTGATCCTGAGGATGATAATTATATAAATGATGATGATGTCGATGTGTCAATTTACCTAATATGTTTGTACCAATCAAAACACCTAATTTCCATGAACATAAGTCATCTAACGGGAAGATATATGTTCAATGCACATGCAATAAAAAAATCAGAATGATTATATTATATCATGTCAAATAATTTTCTCTTATATTAATGTTTTGTTATAATTATTATAGCTTATCAATATGATGGTGATCCTTTATATTCATGTAAATTTTCTAAATCTCATATGTGGTACGATGAAAGAATAGGAAAACTAAGAAAGCAATCTAACTTGACCTTTACTATGTGTTATAAAAGAGGAAAGATTGTTCTCCCAACTATTCGTACTGAGTTAGTACAATCTTATATAATGGGAATGCTTTGAGTAAACATTTCCGTGAGTTTATTTGAGCATATAAAATGATGTTTTTATTCACATCATTGGGTGGAAAAATAGATCATATTGTTAACAATGATCGTGGTATATATGTTTTAAATGAATGGTGAAAATTATCACCTAATGAGTGACATGTTACCAGCTGATGGTGAAATACTCAATTTTTTTGTAGCTCTACATATATGATACTGTAAACAAAATTTCAAACTGCATCGGTGCTTACGGGTAATTTTTTGTTGCGTTAATTGTATTATATTTTAATCAAAATATATTGTAAATTTTAAAATATTGGATTATTACGCTTGATTGATGGAAGAACACACAATCTGCCTACAACTGATGAGGTCTCAAAACTTATTTCTGGAGATTTTGTCATGAATATGGAGAAACATGATATTATTCTTGAGAGTAACACATATTGATTCTAGAAAATTAGCGAACTTCATCCATCATATTTACCTCTTCAATATCCTATATAAATCCCATATGGCGAAGATGGTTTTCTTCTTGACATATCGATTTGTTATCAAGACCAAACCTACAGGAAACAAAATCTATCACGATTCAAATTTTTGTGAATAGAATTATTGAGAGGTATGATGAAGCTCCAATCATAACCAGGCCAGGGAGTTTATTCTTGCAGTGTCTAGTCGACAAATACACAATGATTGAATCAAATTGTTTACGTTGCATTTGGTTCAATCAGAAGAAGCTTCGTTTTAATAACTATGAAAGCATTAAAAAGCCTCTAAGGCTGTGTTGAAACTCTAAATGAACAAAGTTAAAGAGTCTATATTCCATCAAGTTTGACCGTAGGACCACAGTAGATGCATCAACACTACCTTTAGGGAATGGCTATATGTGGGTATATGGATTTCTTGACATATTTATTACATTTACATGCAACCCAAAGTGTCCAGAGATTACAAATATCTTGATTATGTGGTGAGAGATTACTAGATATCTTGGTCACTTTCGGTTGACCACCAAAGATAGACCGATCATCATTTGTAGAATTTTCAAGATTAAACCTAATGATACCATGGATGAGTTAGCCATGAAAAGAGGCATAGTTTTTGGAAAAATAAATCAATTACCAATTATACCTCTCCATATTTGGAAAAACATTTGCAGTAGTGTTTACTATTGGATTTCAGAAAAGAAGGCTACCACATGCACATATTTTATTTTCTCTGGAAAAGTAACAAGTTTCCTACTGGTGATGATATTGATCATTTTATATATGCGGAAATTCCTGACAAAACGAAGGAGGCAGAGTTTGTATAAGGTAGTACGTGATAGTATGATGCATGAACCATGTGGAGCAGCAAAGCCGCACCTAGGTTTGTATGGCAACATGGAAGTGTTCTAAATTTTTTCTAACAATAATGCCATGGTAACATCTATAGATAAAAAATGGTTTTCATGCATATTGACGTTGAGACAACGAACATTATGTTGAAAAGAATGAAGTCAAATTGGATAATCGGTATGTTGTACCATATAACAAGGAGCTTATGATCGGTATAAAGCACATATAAATGTTGAGTGGTGCATCCAAACTCAAGCGATAAAATATTTGTTCATGTATATTTACAAGAGTCATGATTATGTTTTGCTAAGTAGATAGTGAGAAAGATGGAATTGTTGATGATATAAACGCTAACTGGAGTGCAAGTATAATCAGTATTTATTCTTCTTATTCTTATTATTATTATTGTTATTATTATTATTATTATTATTATTATTATTATTATTATTATTATTATTATTATTATTATTATTATTATTATTATGTTTGATATTTTTAATGTTCAAATTATTATATTGATTTCTACCATAATTTTAAATATTGGTTAAGGTATGTTTCTACATGTGAATCTACGTGGAGAATACTCGTTTTTCCAATTCATTATCGTACATTAGCTGTAGAAAAACTATGCTTCCATCTACCTAGAAATTCATATTCACGACGAATCCAAACCCTTGGAATGTATTCTTGAACGTTGAAGTGTGAGTGTGTCTCAGTTTTTATGTTGGTTTGAATCATGTAAGATTTATCTAGCAGCAAAATACATAACATATGTTGAAGTTCCTACTAGATTTACCTAAAATATAATAGAGAGAATATTAAAATTGCCTTTCGCAATTGGAAGAATTGTATATTTTAGTATTAGATTTGAAGAGATGTATTATCTTAGGGTTCTACTGAATTATGTAAAATTTCCTAAATGTTCTGAAGATATTCGATGACGTAACCTATGCAACAATCAAAGAGTCATGCAAAGTATTAGGGTTGTTTGATGATAGTAAGGAATACATTTTAGGTCTTGAGAAAGCGAGCGTATGGTCTACTGGTTTTATCGATGTAGGTTCATTGTTATTATGCTGATAAGTGGTTGTCTTACTCAACCAGAAGTTGTCTGGAATTCAACATGAATATTTAACAGAAGATATTTTGTATCATAAAAACGAAAAGCAAAACAATCCCAGTAAATAAATAAATAAATAAAATATATATATATATATATATATATATATATATATATATATATATATATATATATATATATATATTAACATAGCTTCAAAATAATGTACCATGTACAATGTATATATTATTTTTAAAATACTAATGGTCATTTCAACATGCTTTGCAGCATTAACTCTATCCAAGGATTAACTAAAAATATTGCGCTTTCAGAAATACAAACGTCTTCTAGAAAAGAGTGGTCGGTCACTGGAGAACTGGGATAAAATGCCTAAACCATCTGATTTCAAGAGCTATGATGAGAAACGTCTGGTAAGATGAGCTAAAATACAACCAAGAATAAAAAAGAACAACAAAGACTATTTTCTATGATTACAGATGAGAAAAAAACTGTCTATGAAGAGACATTGGATGAAGTTATTCACAATAAAACTGGTGTGTTCTTTTATATGGATTTGGAAGAACTAACAAAACTTTTATATGGAATATACTTTCAGCTGCCACTCGTAGATTAGGTAAAATTGTTATCAACACTATCCACTGTCTCCAGTGAAATTGCTGCTCTCTTATTAGAAGGTGGATGTACTGCTTATTCTAGGTTTAATATCCCATTCAATCTGGATGAATCCACTTCTTGCAAAATAGAACCTGGATCATTCTTGCAAAGTTATTGCAATTGGCCGATCTAATGTGTGGGACGAAGCACCTATGATGAGTAGACATTGTTTTCGAAAGTTTTGATAGGACACTATGCGATATTATCAGATCAATAGGCAGAAACCATTCGGTGAGAAAGTTGTTGTATTCAGAGGTGATTTTCGGAAATTCTACCAGTTTTCCTTATGGTGGTCAAACAGGACACTGTATTTTCTTCTCTTATTTCATCTTATCTTTGGGATCATTTCAAAGTGTTGAAACCTATGAAGAACGTGAGATTTCTTTCTAACTGTACCAAACAAGAATCTGAAGAACTTAGGTTATTTTTAGAGTGGTAATATATTTTCATGATGATTCATGACGAATATAATTATATTTCAGATAAAGATATGCTATAACGTAGCTCAGATAGCATTGACCCAACTGAGGTAGATCCCATAAATGTTGTAGATAATCCAGTAAAATTTCTAAACTCTATCAAGATTTCCGGTTTGCCTAAACATGAGCTTACACTAAGGTAAGTGTTGTTGTTATGTGTATGTGTAACATTGATCCTCCAAATGGATTATTCAACGGAACCAGGCTTACGATATCTAACTTATTCCATCATGTTGTTGAGGTTGTTATCATGACATGAAGTACAAAACATATCGGTATAATAACATTGATACCGAGGATGTATATTACACCATCTGATGGGAGTTCCCATTTCGAATGCGTCGTTGAAAATTTCTTTGACATTAGCATTTGCAATAACGATAAAAAAAAGTCAAAGTCAGTCACTGGAAACATATGTTTGATTCTTCCGAGACCTTTTTCACATGGACAATTAGATGTTGCACTTCCCAGGCAAAACCGAGGTCCAGTTTGAAGATATTCATCACGTTAATAAATACAATGTTCAGAAAATACTACAAATTTTGTTTACAAAAAAGTATTTTAAAACATCTGTTGGGACATATTTTTGTCTAAACATTGGTATTTTTTTTTGATTTTTTCCAATTTTATATCAACTATTATAGTATTAATTCTCTAATCATAGTATTAATTTTAAATTCCTTAACATGTTTACCTGAAAAAATATTTGACTCGGATTACTATGTACAATTTTTCAGTTACAAATGAATGATCACTACATGTAGGAACCTATACATGTAGGTTTAAAAATTGATAATAAAATAAGTTATAAGAAACAATATATGAATTTAATACAATTACTATTTTTATACCTAATCATTTTATATTTTCTTATTTACTTAAAAATCTATATCTTCGTTAACCTAATCCAATAGTGTAAGTTGTTTGAAAATTCCCATTCTCTCTCCTTTTCGATATTCAATGGAAATTGTGAATTATTTTTCTTAATTAGATCAGGTGAAAGTGTCAAGATTGAAAATTTTAGGTACTCAGAGATTACATTGAAGACTTACTTTCATCTATTGGATTCCAAAGGGAAGATAGGAAGATTTTACTATCGGGTTTTCAGGTATTGTAATAATGTAGCTTGTATTAAATCCAAAACATGTAGACAATATTTTTCACTTTAATTTTATTGGAGGTAGACGATAATGTGGTTGCTACCCTTCCAAATTATTTGGGTGATTGATTCATTGACGTTATCAAAGACGACCAATGCTACTATGTTACAAAATTTGAGGTGACATGGTCATCTGATCTCTTTATACGATTTTCATCTACCCCACATCAATTATATTTCTTGAAGGACACTTCCGTTATGACAGTAAATGTAAGAAGACGGTTGAGTTTGTTTTATTTTAAGTCAGTCATCAATGTACTTGATGGTTCACTTTATAAGAAAACCAAAATGGGTAAGCAATTTCACTCGTTTGAATTATATTTGATAAAAAAATATATGATGATTATGTGTTAAATTTTAGTTACATCTTCGCAGTTGATGTATTAGGCACCATTGTGAAAGTTGAGAAATTACCGAAGTCCAATCCAATAAAAAATGACATTTGAGATATTCAATCCAAAAGCATAATTTTATTTACTATACGAGACTTAAAGTGATTATTTAATTTATAATCTATCATATTGTATTCGAGAGAGAATAGTATGTTTCAATAATTAAGTTTAAATTTGACATTCGCGTGGATTTGCGTTATACTGCATGGGGTGCTTATACGGACAAGTTCGAGAGTTTCTGGATTATAAATCCTTTAAAGGAAGTAAACATTTGCATCTTAAGGTTTTGGAGGATCGACAAAGATTTAGGTGATATAAATTTAATAAAATTTTGTGTTGCGCACTTATATGATTTCGTTAAATATACATTCCTAAATTGCATTCCTTCTGTTTATATTTAGTTGTTTTTTTAAGTTTACACACACACCTTAGAAATATATTTAATTTTTCATATTTCAAAAATGAAAACATTATTACCTATACACCTAACCATATTCCAACTAATACAAAAATAAACTGGAGAATATTGTTAATAAATTTTGCATTGAAAACGAAGAAATGATACTTATTCAGAAAACAATATTTTTATTTGACAATGAAAACTAAAATGAAACAGAGGGAGTATTAATCATAACGGTATCATTACTTTTGAAGGTTCAGGTGAATTCATTGTTATAGCGGCAAAAAAATATTTCTGAAATTTTGTTCAATCCTCCTGTCGTAGAAGTTCTTAATGCAAAACATAAGTAAGTTATTCGTGCACCAAAAATATGTCATTAATGCCATTTCAATTAAATCATACCATACCCATACTAATACATGTTTCTTTTACTTTTTAGTGCTTAATGCAAAACATAAATTATTCGTGCACCAAAAATATGTCACTAATGCCATTCCATTTAAATCATACCATATCCATACTAATACATGTTTCTTTTACTTTGTAGAATGCTTTTGAATTCTATTTTTCAATACAATGAGGATGTTTAGAAGGGGATACTTAGTTCATTGTCAATTTATTTGGTTCTCTTAATTTTTTTTGAATATTTTATTATGATCCCAATATATTTTTTTTTAATGATTTTTGAGTATATTATTAACAACAGAATATACATAATCTGCAGTAATATCATGATGAAATATTATTGAAACCTGTATATGTAGTCCATGTCTTTCTAATTTATCTCATATCTTTTTAAATTTCTCTTATTTATTTACTATTATCTCTCTTACCTAATATTGATGAATACATCAGTGATTGATATGGTTTTTTTATTCTCTAAATATTGGTGGGAAAACTTATGCATAAATAATCTATCATATGGTTTGTATCCTTTTGTTACTCATCTATAATAAACTATATTATAATGCAATTTGGTTGGTATGTGTCTTTTCGTTTCATCTTCCATTATTAACTTATGTTCTGTAGTCGTTAAATTAAATTCAAAATATATTTTATGTTATTGCTAAAATGAATATATTTCGCAGAGTAGACATATCCTAAATCAGAGATTTGATATTATGCATGCTAATTATTACACTATCAGAGCTATTTATACCAACATAGTCGGTTATTTATATTGCCATTTTATTTATCAAGTTTTACTTTATAATATCATATTTTATATATTACCAATGCATTTAAAGGTCTAATGACCTAATATAATACTTTTATTTAGATTTTGTTACCTAATCATATTTATCGTCAAAAGACCATTAAATTATTAACTGGATACCCTAATAGATACATTATGTCTCCTCTATATATATAACATAAACATCATATATACCAATAGACTATAGCCCCTCTCTTGGAATACACGAGGAATAAAAATATTTGAGAACTAGGTATTTTGTCTTAACACATATGTTTAAATGTTTCCTTATTAATCATCATTTCTGATTGTACATATTTACTTAAAGATTAGTACAATATGCTTTTCTTTTGACGTTTAATATACTTTAATTATACGGTCAGATAGAACTTAGAAGATGGTGTTGCAATTTCATCTTCCTCATTCACCGATCGAGTTTGGTAGTTTTGACCAATCACAACTGTTAGTTTCCAAACTGAAATTCCTAGTATGGATGAGTAATGCTATATACCTAGATGCACAATGTTATGTTTATGTGGAATTACCTTCTATTTTTTTGGCAGACCTCGAAGTAGGACTTCTACACATGCATCTGTCATGGCTAAATATCCAGATGATCTCAATGAACTTTACTACTTACGTGAGATGTTGCATGTCATAAGAGGTTTATGCTCTTATGTTAATCTTATGACTCTTAATGGTTTTGTTTATCATACCTTTAAAGATTCTTACATAGCATTCACATTTGATAACAACCATTAATCGCATCTTTTATCTAATATATTGTTATACTATTTAATTATTTTCCTTTTTATTTTAAATGTATAATAATTAATAAAATACAACAGTTGAGTGACAGATTTTAGTCATTATTAAGAGTTGTAATGTGTTATATTTATCAACCATTATTAATATAAAATATCAGAAATGATTCATCAGTGCCTATATACCGTCTGAAAAGCTACGTAACATCAACTTTGCATAAATTTTTAAATGATGTTATCGAGGTTACTTGATAACATCATTTAAAATAATTTTTGACATTCATTTCTTCTCATCATTAAAGTATAGACTTTAGTATTATAAAATACTAAATTAGAAACCAATAGTTTTTTTTGGTTTAAAATACAAATTACATGAAGTTATTTACACTGAGGTAAAGGTATTCTCAAATATAATTATATATTTTCGAATTGTTTTCTACTTGTGAGTGTTCTATTCTCTTAATCAACATGTCAACTTATAAATATTTGTCCACATTAAACTCAAATCAAGAAAGCACTCAATGTATTCAAAGCTAAGCTACTCCGAATACGGAAAACCAAATTACCATCTCCTCGATTGTACAACTTGAAATTGATTTTGAGGTTAGGTTTTTAACTAAAGTTTAGGAACTCTGCTATATATCGTTATTTCATTAAAATAATTTGGTAGAATCTACAAATGTATATATTTTCTTGACTCTATCCATGTCTATTTTAGAGAAAGAAAATCTAAGCAACTATTCCTCATGAATATGTGATATACTTTGTCGAATACTTCCGAGAAAGAACGGGTATTTTATCAAAGATCTCAAGATAAAAAAAAACTTTGGTAGAACCATGACAACCACTAACCTCTTTAAACTCAAACTCACTATATCAACCATCATTAAGAGCATTACTTATGTATCATCTTTGTTGTACTTCTATCATTCAAGATTCGTTGATATTATCCATAAAGGCTTGACTTCAAAACTTTTGTTTGTGAGTAATTATAAGTTTATTCTAAATGTTCTAATGGTTTTGTTTGTTAATGAAAATATTTATTTCAGATGTTATTGGCCTGATAATTAGTTTTACACCACTCCAATTCATTCTGAATTATCAAATTAACAAAAAGGATCTTGCATTGCTCAGGTTCTCTATTGAGGATGATAAAGATATTCATTGTTATTGTATAGATCTACATATATATATATATATATATATATATATATATATATATATACACTATACAATACTAACATGTTTTTAATACATAGCAAACATAGAATCAAATGCCAAGCAATAGGTGATGGTGCCATGCAGTTTGAGCAACAACGAGTTTATGCTCAACAATCAGGAGAACATTAAATATGTTTATTAAATTTTGGCATATTAATCAGTTCCTAAATGGTATTTTTGTTTGAATTTATTTAAAAAATTAAGTATAACATTCATTAATATTTAGTATTATATTTACCTCCAAGTTTAGTTATTCTTACAGTTTTCAATGAATACAACCAAGTATTGTGGAACTTTGATGTACCTGAAGTTAATGATCTAAGATTAATTTATGTTTTATACTAATTATTTTAGTATATATAAGTATCAAATTATTACACAAAGATGGTGGTAACTTTATGCGCATGTTCTTCTTCAATAATGAATCGGACTAAGACTCATCAGACTGAAGTGATGATGTTGCTGGAAACCAAAATGGGATCAATGTTGGGTTTAAATTCTTTATTTAAATAGTGCTAAACAATTAAAGGTATTTTATTTAATTTCATTACAATCTCATTCTTTTAATTCCATTATATTAAAGATGTATGAATAATTTAACATACATTATATATTAGGCTTTGTTTTAAAAAATTAGATGTATAATGATTAGAATGAAAAGTAAATAATGTTTAGAAGGCTTCAAAATTGAAACCACAACACTTATATCAGGTTTCATATTGAGGCATTCAAAGGTCGGATGGAGAGCATACAAATCATGAGAAATCATATAAATATATACAATCAATCTAACAATTATATTAATATTGAGAAAGATGATGAGATTGTGGTTCTGGAGACTAAAATTAAGTTGATGTTATGTTGAATTTTTCATTATAATTTAATAATATTTAGGCTATAATTTTTTCACCATGTTATATATAAAGTTCTTCATACTAATACATATGAATATGCAGAATGATAGATTACATATAAATAAAAGAATACAACATATCGCCATGATCATAAAGGAATGTAAACATCAATCTAAGTATCAAATTAATGTCCGCACAAGTCGTACACCTAGTAATATATTATATAACTAAAATTGTATTATATATATACACTAGGATAAGACCCGCGCCTTGTGCGGGGTGAATTTATAAAATTAAAGTATAAAAAATATGGTTTTGAAAAATTCAAAAATAATGTTAAGCACATATGAATATATATTGCAATGTTCACAGAAGAATGTATCCTGCAACAAAAAAAAATCTTGTTAATAGGATTTTCATGACTTATCTCCATAATTACAGCTGGGTAAAATATTTGAGTCCAAAAAAACAACATATCTTGATATAAAAAATTTGTAACCAAAAATTGTAAATATGTGTATGGGTCCAAATTTTTGTATTCGAATAAAATACTTAAAATGACTGAATCACAATTTCATAACTAAATATATTAGTTATTTTTATTTCTATTATCTATAAATATTTGAATACTCAAACAATATTTGGAACTGTCCAAAATATTTCAAAATAAAATATTCAAATAAATATTTGTAAATAATCAAAAATTATTCAAAATACATGAAATATGCTAAATGCACCTATAGGTTATCCACCGCACAAACATAATCATTTTTTTATATTGATTTAGGTATCTAGTCATAAAGTATTTAAATTTATATATTGTAGATTATTTTCTTTTTGGATTATGAGGATTTCAAGGTATTTGAATTTTTCAAATTTGCTTTCATTACTTAGTCAAGTATCCAAACTACCCAGAGCAACACTATCAAATAAAAGATCAGTTGAAATACTTAGAGATCAAATTCACAAAGAGTATGAAACAATAAACCATAGATATCAAGATTAAGCTAGGCAAGAATACTAAAAGCAATAAATTGGTTGTATAAATAAGATAGGGAAAACGTTAGACTTAAGGTTTCATGCAGGCAGTCATAACTCAAATTTATATGATAAGGGTGTAAATAAGATTTTCCTAGAACTCAAATTCAATAAGCAAGTAAACAAGCTCTTGTATGGAATTACTAATAAGATGTCTAAATCATGTGATTCCAACTCTCGTATGCGAATTTAGGAAGAGTTTCGAAAGATACTATAGAGTGTCGATCAAAATTTATTTAGACAAGCGTTAAGATCCAACTTGATATGTTCACTAAGTTATCTAAACCAGATCTCGTGTGTGCCTACTAACTTTAGCTCAACATGATTAGTTTCAGGAATTGAACCCACTCTCGCGGTTATCAATTGTCCTATGTTCATGTTTCTTGGTAGCTAATCTATAATACAAGCAATAAGTTCAATCTCGTGAAGGATCCAAGAAAATCACCCTAACAGTTCTATATTTTATAAGTTCATCAAAACCTTAGAAAAAAACCTAAACCTAACAACTAATCTGCTCAGACATAGTTAATCAAAACATACAGATAAACTGAATAAGTTGCATTAATAAGTAGAGATGAAATAATGGAGTTCTAATCACAACCCTGAAGGAGTCTTGCAATCTTCTCCCCAAAAACTCTAAGAATAATAAAAGCTCTCTCTTTGTATCTATAAGTGTACATGCCTAAAAATGGCTGCAAAACTATAAATATTGGTCTAAAAGTCGATCAAGATAATCTTGTAATTTGAGGGAACTTTTGGGCCAAGATTGTTTTGGAAGTAAATTTGGATCGTCTACTCGCATCGGTGTCGATCTCTACTAAGGATAGTGTCAACTGAGACTCCTTCTATATCTCAACTCTGACTTCTTGAACATCTACGGATTTCTTCATCTTTAAGCTCCAAATGGCTCTATGACAATCATAATTCTCCAAAACCTACCTAGTCTTGAAAGACTCAAAATTAGACTTGAAAAAATAATATAAAGACTTTAAATAGGTCTTATACTATGGCTAAAGCCGCAAGTAAAATCAATAGTATATCAACTCCCCCATACTTATCCTTTGATTGCCCTCAAGCAAAACATAGCATATACTTGTGAAAGAGGTTTGAAAACGCAGCGATTCACCTTTTATTTAGAACACTATATCCTCTGAAATGTTGCAAGCCACATCAAATCAGGTGCCAACTTTATAGGTACTTCCATTTGCTCAAGCCTTAGGTTAGCACATCAAATCAGTGCCAACTTCATAGGTACTTCCATTTACTCAACCTTAGGTTAGCAACCGGACGATCCAGCCCACAACTCACTAGACACTAGGGATGTTAATATGAGCAGATCGGGCCTGTTAGGCCCGCTGAAACCTTGCCCATTTAAACTTTTTACATTATGCATGTTTACATATATGCCCGTTACAGCTTGTTTCTTTTTCGAGTCCGTTGTTATAGAAACCCTCGTTAAACCCGTTTAGGCCAGTGTCATTTATGCTCTTTTCAAAAAAATACAGAATAACATAGAAACACACATAAACCTAAAAACAACACAGAGAATATTGATTGATTTACGTTCTCTTCTCATTTAAGGATTACTGCTTCATTCACATCTAAAGGAATCTTCTATCACCTTGAATACAAATACGATACTTGGAATTAGAAAGCTGCAAAATTACAAGGTGAATTTTTGACCTGGAAATTCACACAGTTGAATTCAAAAGCTGAATTTTGCAAACAAGCATCATAAGAAGTAATCGCAAGAGGACAAGAAGCTAACAAAAATGAATCAATCACAGATTCATTACGCAGATGACTCTCAGGGTTATGCAGGTCTCCACTCATATCGAATTAGCACAAGAGTCGTGGCCATGTTTCTCAGTTTCAGGTCAGTTTCGATCAATGCTTTCTAACGATTGGTGGCAATCGACGAAGTAGAGGTGTCATCGTTTCTGTTCGCTTCCCCTTGCGGATTGTACGTTCAAGGCTTCAAGCTTCGCATGATCCAAAAATTACAAGAGAACTATTTCCTCGTTGTTTCTAGTGTTGTTGGGCATGTACGTGAAAGCCATAAGAAAATTTTATAAGTATT
>CAJHQP010005608.1:0-44663 GCA_905132765.1 Moricandia arvensis | reverse complement strand
ATAAAACATTAACCTAACAAAGTTAAGAATGAGTAAATGAAATAAGAAAGTATAAGAAAAGGCATAGATAAATCACCTTAGATATTAATCAAGAAGGAGACTCAAGTGAAGTAGCTGCCATATTATCAAATAACAAACACCACCAAATGTCTTAGAATGAAAATTCTACATCTAGATTCCCATATTTTTTCACATGTGATAATAAACTTTAATACAATTACCATGAATATACTTTCTCAAAAAAAATCACCATGAATATAGCAATGATTGATTTTCTTTGATCAAACAACAATAATCACACAATCACATGCATACAAAGCAACAACATTTATAGGGCATCTTTCATTTAGTTCAATTGTTTTGCTTTCATTATAGTTCATATAGCTAGTTAGGGGTTGACTATCTCTTTCCCTTCATAGTCAGTAAGCCAACCCTCTCTTCTGCAACTTTATTTTTCCTTTTCTACTTCTGTCTAGTGCTCTGTTTCCCTTCTTCTCTATGTAATAAATGGTCATCCACAACTCTGTAAAACAAATCTGGTTGACTCTCAACATTTTCACCAAAAAAATCTAATAAAATTTTGAAACAAACAAATATGTTTAAATGAACTATTACCAAAAAGAAACTGAAAAGAGCGCAACGAGTAGTGAAAAAAAAAAGGTGTGTTTATGTTGTTCAAAACCGATGATATGATTGCACCATTAGTCATTGCTGGGACAAAGACTACTGAAACCAATACAATAGCATTCACAAAGCCTTTAAGTGGGTTTACAGTGAAATACTCTGACCAGAGCAAATATAAGATCAAGTAAACAATGTGCTCTGTAGTTAGTATATACAAAGAGAATCAATTTAAGAACTAAGAAAACATACGAGCATCAACCTAACACTTAATTGAGAGTAAGTAAACGAAATTAAAATGTATAAGAGAAGTGCATAGTTAAGACGAAGCAGTACTTGGAACTTGTTTCGTAGATAAAACACCTTGGACAATAACCGAGAGTGAGACTGAAGTTTGTTGTATCTCATCATACCAATAACAAACATCGCCATATATTTATTTGTAGTTAATTATCATTTGGTTGGTAAATGTTTAATATGGACAAACTAATTCTCCTCTTATCCACTTAAACATTTCCCTATGATCTTTGGACGGATAATATTTATACTAATCCAAATCCAGCTCTGTTTTAACCAATAATATTTATATTTGTTTGGTCTTTTCTTAGAATAGTAATCCATAAATCATTTTCTTGTTTTTAAACTTGATGCAAGTATATATCATGCGATTTCAAATAAATAAATTTTAATTAATTATACAAATCAAACAAAGCATCACTTTAAAAATTGAGCTTTTGACCCAAAAAAAGCCCATATGCGAATAGCCACAAACTCTATATCTCGCGTTAAAATTCATTAACGATCTTTTATTTATTCCCACACAAATATATAGTTATCCAAGTTACCAAACAATCTTCATCTTCTCCAAACCCAACCCCAACCCCTTTCTAAAAAACCTTCACCACTTCCATTGAGAAAACCTTCCCAACGATCAATTTTTCAACAATGCCGATCACCGAATCCTCCCTTTTCACCCGCCTTTTCAAACAATCACTAGATCCAACCGCCCTCGCCTTCCCCGCCGTTTTCCACCGTCCGGCACTTGTCTTTCGCGACGCAGGAAAAAGTCACCGCAGAACATCGCCGTCGTAAGCGTCGTCTCCCCATGGAACCACCTCTCAACTCCTTCAACAGATCCCACCAACAGCAGCACCAACAGAGATTCTTGTTATTCAAAGCTTATCTTGACGTTAAGAAACCAGAGATTGATTTGGAGCATTACAAGCCGTTTGTGGATATGCGCCTTTGAATCCTTCTTTTGCTAAGTTTAGGATTCTTGTTAAGGGTTTAGTTGATAATGACAAGCTTGAGAAGGCTATGGAGATTAAGGAGGAGATGGGTGGTTAGAGGTTTTGTTCTAGACCTTTGTTGTTTATAGCTGTCTGATGATAGGGGTGTGTGAAGAAGTGTGATGGTGAAGGTGTTTTGAATCTTTATGAGGAGTTGAAGGAGAAGTTTGGTGGGTTTGTTGAGGATGGTGTGGTTTATGGGCAGTTGATGAAAGGCTATTTCTTGAAGGGGATGGAGAGAGAAGCTATGGAGTGTTATGAGGAAGCTGTTGGAGAGGAATCAAAGGTGAATATGGGTGATGTTGGTTATAATTATGTGTTGGAGGCTTTGAGTGAGAACGGGAAGTTTGGTGAGGCTTTGAAGTTATTTGATGCGATGAAGAAGGAACATAAACCACCAAGGCGTCTGGGTTTTGAATTTGGGGAGTTATATAATGTGATGGTTAATGGGTATTGTGGAGAAGGAAGGTTTGAGGACGCTATGGAGGTTTTTAGGGGAATGGGTGAGTTTAGGTGTAGTCTCGACACTTCATCGTTCAACACTCTGATGAATCAGCTGTGCGAGAATGGATTGTTGGTTGAGGCTAAGAAGCTTTACGGTGAAATTGATGAGAAGAAGGTGAAGCGTGATGAGTACACTTATGGTTTGTTGATGGATATTTGTTTCAAGGAAGGTAAGATAGACGAAGGAGCTGCGTATTACAAGACCATGGTTGAGTCAAGTCTAAGACCAAACTTGGCGGTGTATAACCGGTTGCAAGATCAGTTGGTTAAATCCGGGAAACTCGACGATGAAATTTCTTTGATATGATGGTGAGCAAGCTCAAGATGGACGTTGATGCTTACAAGTTCATCACGAGGGCGTTTAGTGAAGCTAGGATTCGACTAGATGCTTAAGATTGTGGGTATAATGGTGGAAGAGGAAACGGTCAGAGTGAGTGAAGAAGTGTAAGAGGTTGTGAAAGAAGAGCTGAGGAAAGAAGGAAGAGAGGATGATCTGCAAAAACTTATGGATGAGAAAGAGAGATTGAAAGCAGAGGCAAAGTTGAAAGAGTTAGAAGCAGCAGAGGCAAAGAAGAAAAGTATAAGTATTAACATAGCTTCGATATTGCCTCAAAAACGAGAGGAGGAAAAGAGTGAAAAGGTAAAGATGCTATGGGATGTAACAATGTTGTTGAAGAAGTCGATCTGGCGGATGTGGTGCCTCATGGAAGAGAAGCCGGTGGATCTAACAGTCAAGCTCCGCCGTGCTGCTGATTGTGGTTTGCTTGAATTATATTAGTCTCTATTTATATTCATATTATTTAACATTTTTAATGTAATTAAGGATTTGGTTAGGACAATAAGCTATGATCCATCTTTTGGTATTATGTCAAGTTTTGGCAAAAGCATTTGTGCAAGCTTTGCTTCTGGTTTCAAGTTTATTAACATGGTTTGTAGCACAGTGATCCACTTTAAGGTATGTAACTCTATAACAATCATGCATAAGCAACAAGGAATTAAATTTGTAAACAACTTGTGACAATGATTTGAAGTGCATAGAGTGACCTAAGACTCAAGGCATTGAAGAAGTTAGATAGTAAAAATATCCATCACATATGTATATGGTCAAGTCAAACCGAAACAAAATTATGAGTAGACATAGAGTACCAAAGTTAACGGATAATAAACCAAACCAGTCTAATAAACTGATGGAATGTTTTTCATGTAAGCAATTTATTAAAACAAAGTTCTTAAAAGACATAATATGATTTTCTTTAGAAGCATTGGCTACTGCTTTAACTCAGACATCCATGCTTCTTTGCTTGCTCTCTTTTCATCTGGGAGATATCATTCGCTGAAGCACCACAACACATAAATACACAGAGAAATGTTAGCCACAGAAACCAAAGCTGTTAAGTTGAAACCAGAATGAAGATACAATCTTATATGATTACATGATACACTGCAATGATCATTATGGACTTTCGTTGGTTCATCTACAGTATGATAAGTCAGACGAAGTAGGTTCACTACCTCATTAGTGTATGAACTCTGAGCCAAGCATCGAACAAACTCTTCTTTCTTCTTGCCAAAGTTGTACAGAGCATGATCACAGAGCACTTGCGCTCGCTTTAGCGTTTTCTCCTTCTTCCATCTCAGCTCATTCAAACCAGGAGATACTCGCCGTTAATCATTTTGGGGTTGGGAAGATCAAGCCTTCTTTGTGGGTCACCAGCTATGCGCTTGGCAACATACGGTCTAAACATCACCAAACAAAATCATTAGAACACTATTTGATACGGCAATACAGAAGAAAGATTGTAAAAAAAAACAAGAACTAGTACCTAAGATTTCTAGACATATGACATCGAAATGACCTTCAATAGTTCTGCCAATGGAAGAGGCAAGCCATGAATGGCACCATTTCTATCAACGTTGCTCGGTTTTCATATTTCTCTAAAGGCTTAACACTTTTTGTAATTCTTGTATACAAGTACCAACATCGACCGAGTCCCTAAGTAATCCAACAAAACCTTGCATTTTAAGAAGTAACACAATGTGAATAAGGAAACAAAAAAGAAATGAGAGTGAGCAAGTTGGAACTAACTTGCTCAGGTTTTCATCATTGACTTTCCCCAGCTTGGCTACACTTCCAACGACACTGTTTGTCATATCCAACTGATAAGCCTGGGAGTAATGATGAGACTGAACATAACTTAAAACTCCAGCAGCTGAGTTTGCATGCCGAAGGATCTGTTCATTGACATCATCACCCTGAAGATTGGTATCATTGTTTTCACTTCTAGAAGTGCTTGTCTGATGAAGCTTGCTCATTTGAACTGCAAAACAAAGATATATTGTGACCTCATGCTCTTGTATAAAAAGCATGAGTGAATCTCGAACCTTGCAAGTCGAGGATTGATTCATCCAAATTGTTCTTCTGAGCCTTGAGAAACTTCAAGTTGTCTTCATGCTGTTTGATCTTGTTACCCATGACTTCAAGATCAGACTGAAGCCTGTTAGAATTGAACAAAGCGAACTCAGCCTGAGATATCCCTCCTCCATTATCTCTTGAACTTGTTTCTTTTGGATTCAACTTCATCATCGTTGATGGACCTTGCATCTACAATTTCATCAAAAAAAGTTTGATTATAAAAATCTATTCTTTCATAAACCCATAATCCTCAAATTCTTAAAGCTGAAACCTTTTGTGAAAAAAAAAGAAACTAAAGCGATGAACAAGAAAGCGATTGCATTTAGCAAACTCTGTAAGCGAAGAACAAAACTCAAGCCAATGTAGTCGCATGCAGTTGATGAACTAACCTGTTGACCGGTCGGATACATTGGTTCAATGTTATCACCGGAGAATCTCTTACTCGATGTCGGCTTCTTTTGTGGTCTCTCATCGAAGTTTTGATTTTTTTGGCAGAGAGTCTTGTTCTGGAAATTAAGGAAAGACAAATATTTCTCCTTTTCTTCTGGGCAGGAACACGTCAGCATGTATTGTTTCCTTTCTTGTGTTTATTTGGAGAAAGCACGTCCAGGAAAGGATTTTTAAGTCTTATCAAAATGGAAGGCCCAATAAGCTCCTGAGATGATGAGAGAATGTAAAACACCAATTTTCATGTGAATAAAGTTCAACCTCTTTTGAAGGGTATAGTATACTTAGCCTCGACAAAAGCCCGAAATCGAAGACCCGAACCAAAATAACCCAAAATTGAAACCCGACCAAAATCGTCAAACATCCAAACAATTTTTATATTTTTATATTTGAAATAAAGGAATGAATTGAACAAATCCTGGATATATAAAAATATTAATAATCTCTTATATATTAAAAGAAAAGCATTACAACTTTTGAATCATGACACGTGTTTTCATGAAAATGATTCTTGAGAGTCTTTAGAAAAATAAATTGGTCCATCTAAATACAAACTATAGTTTTCATTAAACTAACCATAAAATATTTTATTAATCTTAAAAAGGTATTCTCTTTTGTCTCCTTAAACAAAAGCTATGGATTACATAATGTGATTAACATAAATATGAAAATTAATTAATTTCAATAGTAAAGATTTGCTAACAATTTGTATACCCTATATCATTTTTGTTTAAATCTTTGTTATCAAAATAAATTACACAACTATATTAACTATATAATAATAAAAAAATTTGTATATGTTGTATTTTGAATTTTAAAAATGAGTATAAATTACTAATCTGTTAAAAGACTCATATAAACTTTTGTAATAAATGGTTTGAATTTTTTACTATAATAAGATACAAATGATTATAAAATCACATGATTAAGAAGTCTTATTTAATAGGTGTTTATATTAATATATATAAATATATTTAGTATCATTTAAATTAAACTATATACCATATAAAAATACATATTTATATTTGATATTTGCATTGAATAGATATTGAGAACTTAAATTATGAAATTTGCATTAAATTTTTAAAAACTATTAAAAATTACTAAAATTATTAAAAATCCCACACTAAAAAAGTTTACCAATGGTTTAAATTCTTTTAATAAGAAGATGTTGATAATCATAAAACCATATGATTAGAAACTCAGTTAATAAATAATCATATCAAAATATATTATATAGCTATGTTAATATCATTTAAATTTTATTATATATTATATACAATAGGAAACTGATTGTTTTGATTTATCTATCATAAAATGATCGTTAATAAACAAGAGTGATCATTTTTTTTATATTTACACGCCAATTTAATTATATACGTAATATTTATTGGTTTATCAATTATTCAATATATATTTACTATTTTATTATTCATAATATGTAGAAAAAACATAAAATATATAATAGTAAATAAATATAATTTGTATATGTAATGTTTATTCTACGCAAGGCGTGGATACTAACCTAGTATATACATATAACATAACAACATGTATGTATATATAATATTTAGAAATCTATGAAAAGTATTCAAAACTACAAAAACAGATTTTTTATGTTTTTATATCTGAAATAGCGTATCAAACAAGTCCCGCATATATAAAATATTATAATATATACATATAGCATAACAAGAGATATGTATATGTAATAATATTTGGAAATATATTAAAAGTATTCCAAAGTAAAGAAGAAAAACAAATTATTAAAAATTATTTGAACTATCTGAAAGATTTGAAGTATCGTGATATTTTATTTGAAATATCCAAAGTAATTTGAATTATTCAAGATTTTATATGAATCATCTTAATTACTTGATATTTTATCCAAAATACTTGATATTTTATTTGGATTATCTTAATTACTCAAAATAACCGAACCGAAACCAAGTGAGAACCAATTTTTTCCTAGGATGGTTCCTAGATTTACTATCCGAACCAACCCGAACTTAAACTATCCCAACCGATCTGAACCGGAAATTTGTTGATTCCTATATGTATCCTATAAATCCTTACTTGAACTACTCGATATCTAAAACTCCTGACCGAATCAATACCCAAAGTGCCCCTGCCTAAGTTACCAGTGTTCATGAACTCGCTAGGCGCTAGTCGGCGTTTGGGTTGGGCCTAGCGCTTAGACAACAAATTGGAGATTAATTAGGGATTAGTCGGAAATAAGATTTTGTATTTTATTATATGTATATGTGTATATATATTAATAAAACAATAAATTCGCTGTCCTAGTGGTCAAGACCCTTATCCTATGTCTGACAACCCGACTTCTATGCCCCGTAAGTGAAAATTGTTTATTTTCGCATTATTTGTCTTCATAGACCAAAGTCCCACATCGACTATAGAGAAAAAGGAAGGAAAATCTTACTCTATATATAAGTTATACATGCCAACCAATTTTTAAGATATTTGGGATTTCTGTTAAGCCCAAAGAGTATCTTTATAGTTTATAATTTAAAACTATTTAATTTTTAATTGGACTGATTCATCGGTAAATGGACCGACTAATCGGTAATTTGTTAAATACGTCGCCTAATTGGGTCCTGACTTTTTTGGCCGATTAGGTCAAAATCGTGGCGGCTGTGATCCGAGTACCGATTAGCCAAGAGGTTAGGCGCCCGAGTTTTAGAACATTGAAAGTTACTCATATTTGTCATCAGTATTTATTTATTTATTTATATCTGGTAAAACTAAGAACTACTAGCTACGTGTGTGTGTTTTATCATAACCAGAAAAATTTAGAACTCAATCAAAATTACATTTGGAATTTAAATAATTTTTTCTTAATTAAATTTGGAAATTTACCGAAGGATTAAGCATTCACATATCACAATAATCATATATCAAATTTTTCATTTCCAAAATATTATCTGTGGGTCTATTTTTCTATAAAAGAGAGAAACTTTTATAAATTCTTAAAATTTTTAAATATGCATATACAAATATATCTAAATACCTTAATTTTTATATAAGTATCTCAATACAAATTATTTTAAAACCGTAGATCCCAATTTATTTTATAACTGTATCATTGATTTACATACCTTTAGATTCTAGGATTTATAAATTATTCTATCTTTGTTTTGATTCCACTTTAACTAGGTTATGTTTATTTGTGTAGCTATCTGTGATATCTGGCCGCAAGAGTCTAGATGTTTTTCGGTTTTTTTTTTTTTTTGAGAAAGGGCTTTACTTTATAAACTAATGGCCTACAAGGCAATTGTTTGGGTGTATCCCATTACATCAAGTGTGAACAAAAAATAGAGTTTTTGGGGCTGGCCCAAAATGAAATGCAACCGAACCCAGAATGAAGCGTAGTAAGGAGTGGTGAAGAAGACATAGAGTTAATGATCCTCCCTCAATCACGAAGCCAAATATGGAATAGTCTTGAGGAAAGAGCAGGATTGAGATCACGAAAACTAGAGATTCGGTTCCTGATAAGCGAGTCTGCATGCTTGATCAAAGAAGGGACCTGACGAAATTCCTGTCGGTGATGTCTATTGTTGCGTTCCGCCCAGAGGACGTAGATGGAAGCTTGCCAGGCGAGAGATAACAGAAGGCGATGGTGCTTTGGGAGAGTTGAAGACTGCAAATTTTCCAGGCCCGCTGACCAGGTTCGAGAAGCAGTCCAGTTTGCTCGATGCGCCAAATCAGACCAAAGCATCCAAGAATATGAACATTCGAAGAAGAGATGATCTCTTGTTTCAGGTGAACTGTTGCATAAGATGCAGTTTGGGTCTGTGGGGATTCCCCAGTTAATCATCCTATCTTTAGTGGGAGATCTATTCAACAGCATTAACCAGGAAAGAAGGTTATGCCTCGGAATGCCTCTAGAAGTCCACACTAAGCTACTCCAAGGAACTCTCTGTTTATGATGCTTTATTTCTCTGTAGACCAGGCCCGTCGAACAAGAAGACAAAGGGGAACCTTGGGGAGACCACGCATACTCATCAATGGCGCTTGTGAGAGTGATTGTTGAGAGATGGATATGGACATTAAGTTGGGCCTCAGATCGGGGGTGAGGTAGAAGCCAACGTCCTCCTTGAAAGAGGTCATGAAGAGTTGCCGTTGGGCGAATGCCCACGCTTGCAGAAAGAGGAAGTCTGAGGTATGACCTGATATTACCGAAGGGGCTCCAATTGTCTGACCAGAACCTAGCTTTCTTCCCATTGCGCGGTACAATCTTGATCCAATTATAAGCATAGCTCGTAACACCGTATATCGGTGCTACACTTACTCTAGGGTTCCATAACCCTTTACTAAACACGACACTCTAACCTGGGCCCTGGTGACTTCGTGTTTCTCTCAATCGGCAATATCCTATCTCCCTACCACAAAGGCCAGAAAAAGGAACTTTCAACCGACCGCGGCCCACAGTCCCTCGGGTCACCGCGCGACAGCCCACAGTCCATCGGGTCACTGCCACATTACACCGTCGTGTAACACTCAGCCTTAGGCCATGACCCCGTCTCTCTGAGTCTTCCCGATCCAGCGAATAAGGGGTTTCCTTGAACCCGCTGAATACGAGGTCGAGGAAACACTAATCACCCCTAAACATGCCTAGCATGGGCGGGTTACGCACATGCTGTCAGCACACACTTAACACAAAGAAAAATAAGAACCTAACCTAAGGCTAAAGTTCCAGATCCTAACTAGACTCGACTCTACAACACTAACCAATAGTACCAGTGGTCCGGCCTATATGGCCTAAGACCCTTAGTACTAACATAAACTTAAAATAAACAACAATATCATAAATAAACAACGCAACCAGTTAGTCACTCCCTTACCAAGAGCTAACTAACCTCAATCAACAAGATTAATTAAACAAGCAAGCATTTAACTAATCTAACAAGCAATCTACTTAATCAGACCGTTATCCAGATAGTTCAGCCTCCTGCTATGAAACTATCTTTAAAGATAACGGGAACCTGCACTTAACCATATCAACAAGCAAGAGTAGAAAACATGATGAATCCTAGTCCTAGTCCTAGTCAGGTTATTAACTCAGTCTTAATTCCTTATCATCTCAGCTTAGCCCGTGCTAAACTGAGTCCAGTTCAATAAAATAATCCTAAGGACTCTATCATGAAATAACGTGAGCATTCTACTCTATATGCAACTCGATCTATCCTAAGTCCCAAGTGGAACTCAAGCATAAATAAAACTATCCTAAATTCCAAGTGGAATTCAAGCAAGTCAACTCACTAACCTATCTATCCTAAATTCCAAACGGAATGCAAACAATACCAACTCACTAACCTATCTACCCTAAATTCCAAACGGAATTCAAACAATACCAACTCACAGTGTTCTATGCCGATAAGCAGCTGGTTGATCGGAGAGGACTTGGCCAAAACCCGAGATGAACGTCTTCAATGGACTGGACTGGACTGATCTTGACTTGGACAGAACTTCCCTTATACTGGTCTGGACTGATCTGGACTCGGACAGAACTTTCTTTAGCTTCTGGACAGTTCTTCGGACTTTCAGGGAGAACATCGGCTTCAGAACTTAGACTGATCTGAATCCATGGAACTGAACTGATATTGGACAGGGCTTCAGATGAAAAGAACCTTCCCTAGGCACTCACTCAAAATTAGTAGAGAACAGACCTCAAAAACTCTCCAAAACTCTCGAAAAAGCTCGAAAACTATCGAAACCCTAAGTTTCTCTCTCTTCTTTCTCTCTCACGTTTTTGGAGTGGATTTGGACAGGTCTGGATGTAGAGAAATGAGAGGGGGTCTTGGGCTATTTATAGGAGACAACAACCAATCAGCTTCAGGTTGGTGGCAGCTCGTGTGTCGCTCCGCATGGCTCCGGACGCATGCGCGGCGGCACCTCGTGCTCCACATGGCAATCAGCATGGCCAGGACTCATGAAGGGCGCCAACACTCCTCCCAGATGTCAAGCTGCATGTCTGAAACTCATGCAAGTCCACACCACATCATCCACATGTCGATTAGCATGCTTTGGTTGCATGCGCGTCGACACCTCGTGCTTGGTCGTCCACCTCGTGCTTTTGTGTGTCAATCCGCATGTGATGCTTCCATGCACGGCGACACCTCCTCCTTGTGTTGACACTCAGCTGGTTAGATGGTTGACAGCACGTCCTGATCCCATACACGGAGCCACATCGTGCTTCTCGGTCCATTCGCCCGATTTCGACTCTTCTAGGATATTTTTGACCCGCGATCAAACCCGAATATTTTTCCGCTCCCCTTCTGATGCTCTGAATATTCTTAAGAAACTCCAAAAGTATCCTGACCTTGATGGAAAAATATTTCCCGAGCCTCCGGCTTCCTCGAAAAATTCCATAATACCAAAATTAGGGTTTTTGTCCAATTTCGGGTTTTCCCATCGTGCTTCGATCCCGTCGTGCTTACTTCCTGTCATGCTTGCTTCCCATCCTGCTTAATTCCCGTCCTGCTTCCGATTTATTTTTCTTTCTCCAAAATAATATATTACGAAGTTTCGCGGAAAACTTCGTGCCTAAGAAACGTCGAGCTTCGGAAACGTCGTGCTTCTAAAACGTCGTGCTTCCAAAAATGTTATGCTTCCAAAACGTCCGACTGATCAATCTAAGACATTGTCTAACATCTTAGAGCAGCTTATTCATCATGGTTCAGTCACTATCAATTCTTCGACCACGTCGTACTTCAAAACGTCTCGATCGATCCTTTTCTCCCGCGATTCGACCACCAGGTTGATGCTCGACCACTCTTCCATTTTCTCTGAACCATGTTAAGTTTTATATGACCAAAACTCAACATTATTCATCAAAATTTGATTCCCAAAAGCTTGGCTCCAAATTCCAACTTTGTCGATCTCGACCATTTTATCCCTTCAGGCGGGTTACTACACATCTAATCCGGGATCTCTGTCTGAAGTAGCTCTCTTCAATTGAGCGAAGGAACGAGAGTCTTGTTGTAAGATCTTTCTCCTCCGTGAAGTTGGTAGGAGTTGGGTCTGATAAGGCCTTTACCTGCGCAATTTGAAGCAACATGTTAGTTTCTCTTGTGAGAAAATAAGATGAATAGGTAGAGTAAACTGAAAAGAAGCTCCTGGTTCTGTTTGAACCAGAGAGAAGGAAAGAGTAAGTGATGAAGAGTGAATGCAGGTGATGAAGTATAAGTGAAGACTATGAAGAGAATCTGAGAGAATAGGAGATTATGAGTAACTTAGGTAACTAGAGAGTAGAGAGGAGGAGAATTTCGTGTGTATGAGAGAGAGAGAGAGAGAGAGAGAGAAAGTAACCAAGAATATGAAGAGAGAAGAACTTTCTCCTTAAACAAATCAGTTACATGAGAGGCCTTTAAATAGGCACTATGCACATAATAAATTAATCTAAATCTAGACAAACATAAACAAATGATTTTCTAGGAAGTAGAAGTGTACAAGAGAGTAAGGACAAGGAGAGGCTCGTCCAGCTGAGGAGAAAGGGACATGAGAGAGATAGTGACCAGGTCTGATGAGTGAAAGTGACAGGCCAGCAACAGCTCTTTCCTTAAGCTTAACATGTGACTTTCTTCCATATTTGAATTTGAATCTGGTCAAACCCTCTACCAACGGTTTCCTTAGCTTCTGGAGATCCTCAGCTCGTGTTCCCATCAGTACATTGCCTACCAAGGCAAGTTAAGTCATAGGAGATTGCTTGTGATCCAAGTCTGTACAGACAACCTTCTTTCTCTCAAGTAATCGAACTCTTCTCTTCTTCTTATCTCTTTATTTCATTCCAATATTCTTCTCTTGATTTTCTTTGTGCAGGTCATCTTGATCACACTCAGCCATGCTTCTTCCTTGTCCATTTAACAATAACTTGGTTCACAAGTCTGTATGAACTAGTCTCAACTTGAAGTATCCAGATCACTTCTTCTTGTTGTCTTCTTTATTTCTCTTCATCCATACTTGGATCATGAGCCAGCTTCTTATTGTGACATTCCCTTCTTCATTTCAACACTCCCCCTCAAGCTTGACCATAGGAGATCCTTGGGCAAGCTTGGAACTGAGAGTACTTGCCTCATTAAAAACCTAAGGGCGGAAAACCTCATTGGATAAAACCAACACTTAGGGAAAAAGAGTGCAAGCATCTCAGCCTAGGGATTGGCCAGTGGGTTTATGAGCCTTATGATCAAGTTTAGGGACTCATAAACCCTGGATCATGGCCCTTTTCAGTTGCAAGTCAGGCGCTTCTTGCTTCAGACTCAGTTTAGGCACCACTGGCTTCAGATTCAACCAAATTCAATCAGCCTTTGAGCTACTTCTTATGACCAGAACTTGTCTCCCCCTTTCTTCTGAATTGAACACTCCATTTAAGGGTTATCTCCAAGCCTGCATTTGCTCATGAGCTCAATAAGTACCTTGTATAAGTTTCTGGAATTCTAGTGAGGGTGCTGAACGCTTGAATCCCTCACGCCACTTGCTTTTCAACCAGCCTGTGCATTGTCACTCTTGAAGATTTCAACATGTTGGGTGACTTTGCAACTCCATGATCTGCCAACATCATTTGATTGCTCAGCCAAGAATGTCCCTAGTTGAATACTCCTTGTGTCCTTCCATATAGCTGGCCAGATTGTAAATCACCATTTGCAGGCTTCCTTAAGCTTCATCAACCAGGTACAAGCATACATGCTATGGGCTGATTCATAGCTTCCCAACTGAAGGTAACTGTTCTAACTCCATGTCGAAGCTGATCCATAGCTTTCCAACCAGAAGGTAACTGTTCTAACTCCCAAGCCTTGGGCTGATTCATAGCATTCCAATCAGCTTGCCTCTCCACCTGATCTTCTTGCCAAGTAGTCTCTGATGGCCATCTGTTCTAACACCAAGTTGCTGCTGTCCTTGCTGATGTTTCTTTGATCCGACTGATGAGAAATCTTGCAAAGGTGAATTCCACCACTTGCATACTCTCACTTCTGATCTGAGGTGAGGAAATGGAAGACTTGGACCTTCAGGAATGCTCATCATTACCCCTCCTCAAGCTTGATCCAGAGAGAATAAGCGAAGGACCAAGCTTGGAAGTGAGCAACATTGAGTTTTGAAACCATGAGCGCATCACCCCTACAGCTGCGCTTAAGTCAACCGGTTCCTCCCTTAATCTCTTCTCCACTGCCTCTTGTAAGTCTTGTGAACCAGGAGCTCAACACCCAAACAGGCTGCGCTTAATTCAACCGGTTCTCTACACACAAGTGATCTTTCCATGGTCAGAAATATACAGACTCTGTAGGCTCTGAACTCATGGGCAAAGTCTTCTTCTTTGTCTTGATTTGATGATGGACAGAGACAACACTTGTGTACCTGAAACATCACTCAAACTCCAGCAAGAATCAGACCACACACACTAGGATCAGACCTTGGTAACTCACCAATCCTGATCCCAATGCTTTAAGAAAATGCAATGGACAGAATCTTAACAACTCATTTAGTTCAAATCCATGCAACCAATTCACTAAATGCTCAAGTATGATAACTCATCAGTTACAAGGCATCTAGGCTCATTTTATCACACATATGACAGTAGCAGAATGCAATGAAAATTTATGACAGTAGCATACACTAGACAACTGATCTAATCAAGCTACACAACTCTGAATGCAACCCATGACCAGGAAACTCTCCTAGGCCTCTAGCAATGCAACAAGACACACAACAAGCTCTAAGAAACTCGCTTAGACCATACAGCACACAAACAAATGAGCTAAGACAAGAACAAGACAAAACAATGCTAGAAGTCTCCTAGAACAGTACACAGGCATCAAGCAACAATTTTAAACAATAGCTATATGAATGCACAAGATTCAAGTCAAGACAGCATGAGATAACAAGCAACTAAATGCACATTACACAAGCTAATGGTTACTGGTTTCATCAAAACCATAGGGACCAGTAGCTTAGACCAACTTCCAAATGCATACCAGTCCACTATGATGGACTAACCAGACCATTAGCACAAGATAACAATGAAATGGATTGAACCAGATGCTATATGATCATGATAGAAAGCTTACTAACTCCTAGAACAATGCATACACAATGTTTAATTATCATGGGACAGAAACTAGGTTCAACAACTCTAGTAACATTGAACTGTCCCTAAGATACTAACAAGACACTCAACACAACAAGAAACAATTTAAGATAATTAAGCAAGCTCTTATTAGAGTTAAGGAGGTTAACTTACAACCAAGGAACCTGAGCTAGTTCCTTGAACCTCCATGACTGTGAATCACTTAAATTTGAAGGGCTTGTGGTGTGGATTGACTGTCCAACACCTCCTCTTCTTGATTCTCTCCTTCTGGTCAAGGAGACACTTCAAACCCCTCTTGTCCTCTTGCTGGTCGTGGGTTTTTTTTGGTCAGAAACAGAGCTTCAGCATGGCTGGCCAGAGAATGATTAGAACAGCTTAGCTTTAATGCTTCTTTAGTGACCCTTCTCCAAGAATGGTTTCTTCCATGGATTATCTTCAGAATTTTGGATCAGATGTGGTGGTTTGGCTTCTTCTTTGGACTCCTTGAAGCTACTGTAGTCGCCATTTCCTTTGAGCTCTCCATCTTAGAGAGTTTGGACCAGTGGACAATATAATGTACCAACTGGTTTTGCAAGAAACAGAACTTGAAACTGAACCCTTGCTGAAGATTGCTGGACTGAGCTGAATCTTTCTTGAGTTCCAGAGACTTGTATACTGTCCTATCTTGAGTTCTGGCGAGATTCATCCCTCTTGGAAGACCTTTGGACCAGTGGATAAAGAGATGCAGCAGAAACTGTTTTGGAGACAGTTTTGAGAAGATGATGATTTGCGGAAGCTATGAAGGTTTCAGGAGCTTGGAAGCTCTGATACCATGTGAGAAAATAAGATGAATAGGTAGAGTAAACTGAAAAGAAGCTCCTGGTTCTGTTTGAACCAGAGAGAAGGAAAGAGTAAGTGATGAAGAGTGAATGCAGGTGATGAAGTATAAGTGAAGACTATGAACAGAATCTGAGAGAATAGGAGATTATGAGTAACTTAGGTAACCAGAGAGTAGAGAGGAGGAGAATTTCGTGTGTATGAGAGAGAGAGAGAGAGAGAGAGAGAGAGAGAGAGAGAGAGAGAGAGAGAAAGTAACCAAGAATATGAAGAGAGAAGAACTTTCTCCTTAAACAAATCAGTTACATGAGAGGCCTTTAAATATGCACTATGCACATAATAAATTAATCTAAATCTAGACAAACATAAACAAATGATTTTCTGGGAAGTAGAAGTGTCCAAGAGAGTAAGGACAATGAGAGGCTCGTCCAGCTGAGGAGAAAGGGACATGAGAGAGATAGTGACCAGGTCTGATGAGTGAAAGTGACAGGCCAACAACAACTCTTTCCTTAAGCTTAACATGTGACTTTCTTCCATATTTGAATTTGAATCTGGTCAAACCCTCTACCAACGGTTTCCTTAGCTTCTGGAGATCCTCAGCTCGTGTTCCCATCAGTACCTTGCCTCCCAAGGCAAGTTAAGTCATAGTAGATTGCTTGTGATCCAAGTCTGTACAGACAACCTTCTTTCTCTCAAGTAATCGAACTCTTCTCTTCTTCTTATCTCTTTATTTCATTCCAATATTATTCTCTTGATTTTCTTTGTGCAGGTCATCTTGATCACACTCAGCCATGCTTCTTCCTTGTCCATTTAACAATAACTTGGTTCACAAGTCTGTATGAACTAGTCTCAACTTGAAGTATCCAGATCACTTCTTCTTGTTGTCTTCTTTATTTCTCTTCATCCATACTTGGATCATGAGCCAGCTTCTTCTTGTGACATTCCCTTCTTCATTTCAACATCTCTAACCCTCTCTTGAATATTGGAAAAATTCTCTCTATTTAGTTTTTTTAACACTCTTTTTCTAACATGTTTTTCGGTTTTTCCTTTTAGAATTTGTAGCCAAATGTGGCATCTGGATTTGCATCTCAAAATTCTGGATATATGGGGTGTTAGAAAGTTAGAGTTGAGATGAAAAATTTATATCTCAACCATACAAAATACTTAAATACCCGTGATAATATTAAGCCCTACGCTCTTCGACAACGTTTTGGGTTAGATCTCTTTCTCGAATCGACATAGCTTGATTGACATCTCTTTTCGCCATCATTTCACCTGAGAAGACATATCCCTCAAGTCTAATATGTGTTGGCTGCTCGCACTCATTTATGTAAGTTAAACGAAATTCTTTTGGTTGCACAAAATATAATTTTCTAGGTTTTAGTTGAGAGATATCAACATATCTCTCAACATTTCCTTGATAGAAATGAACAAAAAATTAAATGAAATTTTGAGTGTCTTCTTAAAGCTTATAGTAAATACTTTGAATCTGGCTTTAGGTGAATTCACAAGAGCTACTCCCACTCTTGTAAACAATCAGCCTTACTTGCCACATTTTAGGGATTATATTGGTGCACTTGATTGCATGCATGTGCTTATTCGTCCTCCATCTCAAAATTTAGGACCTTTTGTTGGATAAGCTTCAAAGTAGTTACTTGGAGATCAAGTTATTCTAAAGATAAGGAGAATAACTAATTAGTTTAGGATAATGATAAGAGTTCCTAGATTTACTTGTAATAGGATAAGTCAAGAAGCTTCTATTACTTATATATATAGAGATCAAAAGTGTAAGAGATCTTAAGAAAGCAAAGGAAGATTAATAAAACAAAGAAAACGTTTTGTTAAACTTGTGTTCGTATTGACTAGATTTGGTATCAGAGCACCCAGGTTGATCTTGAAAAACAAAACACATCATGAGTGACTCAGAATCAAAACCGTCTACGAAGCTAAGCACGTTACCACTCTCTGTTAAAACACCGATGCTGACAACAACCAACTATGCCGTATGGTCTATACGAATGAAGGTTCTATTAAGGTTTCATGATGTATGGGAAACCACTGATCCTGGATCAAAGGACCAGAAGAAGAATGACCTAGCTACGGTTCTTTTGTTTCAAGGCATACCAGAGAATTTAATTCTGCAAGTTGGTGATCAAAACTCTCCCAAAGGCATGTGGGACGTATTGAAGGCAATGAATATTGGAGCTGATCGAGTGATAGAAGCCCGTCTGCACACACTGATGATTGAGTTCGATCATCTGAGAATGAAGGATAACGATTCTATAGATACGTTCTCAGGAAAATTATCAGAGTTTGTGGGAACAGCTGCAACATTAGGTCATACGATAGAAGAAGCGAAACTTGTAAAGAAGTTTCTGTCATGTCTTCCAAGTAATTTTCTTCAGCTCTCCGCAACGTTAGAACAGGTTCTCGACTTAAACAACACAAGATATGAAGATGTGGTGGGTCGTCTCAAAGCTTTTGAGGAGCGTATGCGTGGAGAAGAAAGAATGCGAGGAGAAAAATTTGAAGAACATGGCAAGCTCCTTTACTCAGATCATGGAACCAGAGGAAGAGGACGTGGTTTCAACAGAGGTCGAGGGAACAGAGGAAGGGGACGTGGTAGAAGCAATAGCGGTGATAAAAAGGAGAAAAGAGATTACTCTCAGATTGAATGCTTTAATTGCCATAAAAAGGGTCACTTCGCCTCTGTGTGTCCAGAAAAGAAAGAAGACCAAGAACTCAACAAGACAGAGACTGAGAAGTCAGACATTGCTCTGTACATGCATGAGGTTGTGTTTTTAAACGAAGGAAAAGTGATACCGAAGAAACTTGAAGCAGATAAAAAAGAAGAAGGCGTGTGGTACCTGTTAGAATTCATGAGTGTTTGTCTCATGTCAAGAGAGTATTCAGTCAACTTGTGACTGAATTCCCTTCTACCAACAACAAGAACTCACAAATACAAGGAAGAGACAATCAACTTGTGATTGAATCCTCTCAGCAAAACACTCTACACACCATCTGAATCTAACAAGATAAAGTGGCTGTGAGATTGATACAACAACTAGAATTAAACTATCTCTATTATGAATCTATCCTTGTGAAGTAACACAACACTTATAGTTTGTGTACTTAAGACTTAAAAAGAGATAGAATCAGTAAGCTAGAGTAACAGAAGCTTAATAAAGAGTTTAGAGGTGATTTTAGAGTAGAATGGGCAAGCAATGATCTGCCATTAGGCAGATCCTAAATCGTGTATCACAACCTCTCTACATTGTGAAGAACTTGAAGAACACTTAGTAAAGAGATGGAGATACAAGAATTTTGTATAAGCTTGTCTCTTATTTCTTGCTTAATTCAGAATCAAGTTACAACATATATATAGAGTTTAAACTTGCATGAAAGGGGACAAGGAGACAAGAAGACAAGGTAAAAATGAAAGGAATAGTAATAACCACTCCCAACAACTCCAATTTGAATTTGAACTTGTAGATCCACATTTGAACTTCAAATCTCCTTCTAGAAGTTCTCTTAGGCGTGCTCAGGTTGAGCTGAGAAAGCCTCTCAGCTTCCTTGCCTTCCAAGCCACTCTAGATCAAATCACTCTTGCTTGAGCGGGCAGCAGAACACCTGCAACTTGTAACTGGTGTAACTTCCAAACCATAACTCTTTTTGGACTGATTCCAATTCGCCGCGAGACCTTGATGAGTGTAGAATGTAGGGAAATTGGTTTCATGGTCAAATTCTTCATGGTTAGGAATTTACACCCCTTTTCCTGAGACATGCCAGTGTGAACTCCATCACTAGCATTTTCTTCTTCATTCTAATACTCCCCCTCAAGCTTGACCATAGGAGATCCTTGGGCAAGCTTGGAACCTTGAAGAAGCTCCCTCATTAAAAACCTTAGCAAGAAAACCTCATGGGACAAAACTTTCTAAGGGAAAAAGAGTGGACTTCTACAAAGCCTAGGGATTGGCCAATGAGTTCTATGTGTCTTAGAACCAGTGTGGTTGGACACATAGACTCTGGATCAAGGCCTTTCTTAAGCAGCAAGTATGAACTCCATAACTTGCGCACATCATTTCTTGGATCATCTCTTCTACAAGATGGTTTGTTGTCTCCCTCTTTCTTGTGACTTCTTGCCATCTTCAAGGAGAGTTATGGTCTACCAGCTTCTGCTATAGAGAACTCCAAGTACCTTCTACATAATGCATAAACACTTGCATCAATTCTCAAGGCATAAACCAATCAATTCATATTTATAGATTGAAATGGTTACTCCCCTTGCATATGGTTGGTATGAATGGTGAGGAGTGTCTCTTGGACACTTGAATCCTCCAAATTATCTGAGGTGAGGCAATGGACGACTTGGACCTTCAGGATAGGTCACCATTACCCCTCCTCAAGCATGATCCGGAGAGAATAAGTGAAGGATCAAGCTTGGAAGTGAGCACATTGAGTATTGAAACCAGGAGTGCATCACCCCTACAGCTGCGCTTAAGTCAACCGGTTCCTCCCTTAGTCTTTTCTCCACTGCCTCTTGTAAGTCTTTTGAACCAGGAGCTCAACACCCAAACAGGCTGCGCTTCTTCAACCGGTTTCACACACAAAACATCTCTCCATGGTCAGGAATGTACATCATGTGTAGGCTCTGAATGACACAGGAATATACATCATGTGTAGGCTCTGATCAGCATGTACAATGTCCTTATTCTTTGTCTTGGACTGGTGATGAACAGAGACAACACTTGTGTACCTGAAACACCACTCAAACTCCAGCAAGAATTAGACCACACACACTAGGATCAGACCTTGATAACTCACCAATTCTGATCCCAATGATTTAAGAAAATTAACCAGTGAATAAGTAACCAGAGAGTAAGTGAATGAGTAACAAGAGAGTGAGAGAATGAGTAACCAGAGTATTAGTAGAATGATCTATGGCATGGTCCATGATCAAACTGGGAGAAAACCAGTCACATCTGAGCTGATCCATCAACTTCACCCAAAAGGTCTCCATTGGTTCTAACTTCAGTATGCGCTTGCACCTCCAGGCAATAGACTCCTTCTGTCAAGCTGATCCATCGCTTTCCACCAGACTCTTCACACCAGGTTCTTCAAGCTGGGGCAATCGGTTCTAACTTCAGATATGTTCTGTGCCCAACCATTTAACTTCATGTCTCAATGAGACTATGATCGTATCAGTCATTTGAATCTGTGAACTTAGAACATCAAAGACAAAATCAGTGGTGGAACTTCCTAGTGAGGGCACACTCACGCTTGTGGAAGTTCCAAGAGTGCCAAAGGAGAGTGAATGATCATTGTAAAATGAAAGAGATTAATAACTAGAAATTGAGTATTAAGTAACCAAAGTGTATTAGATGTAACCAAGAGTATAGTGGATGATTGTGAGATGGAGAGTATAAGCGGAGGTATCTTCAGTCCATGACCTTCAAGGTTCTATGGCTGAGCAAAACATCAAACCACAGCTCTAAGGTGTTCATGGTTGATCACCAATTCTGGAGAGGCAATGACTTCTCAACCAGTCTTTCATTACATGGATGCAAGGACATGTTCCTTTCAAGGGATTCCTGCAACCTTAACAACAAAAATAACTCATTAAGAGATTAGATCACACAAAGGTGATTTCTGGAGGAAAGAACAAGGGTTGAATGGAACACAATTCTTTGTCCATCAACCAAGTTCAAAGGCCATAAAGGCCAAGAGAAGAAAACCTTTTCACAAATGGTTTGAAAACCTTTTCTTTCAAAGAAATCTTGCAAAGTAATTTAAAGCAATTTCCTAAGGAATTAAATCCTTTGACAATGGTTCTAATAAACCAAGAATTCATCAAGAACTTATCAAAAATAATTTTAAAGTACTTTTCCAGAATTTTTAAAAAATACTTTCCACAACCTTTTCATAAGAAAAATCAATTTCCAAAATATTTTCAAGAGTATTCAAACTCAAAACAATCTTTTAATCACTCTCCCTCCCTCAAGCATATATTTGTACAGACTTAATAGCCCAAGCTTATTAAGAGAAACAAGAGGAGAGGAATAAAAGAGTTTGAAATCACAATGCAAAACATTTTTCACAATTCAAAATCCTTTCAAAGAACGCACATATCTTTGAAATCGATTTTTTTCAAGTGTTTTTCAAGACACAAGTTTAATCTTTTCTCCCTCCCTCAAGCTGGTATGAACAGACTTTATTCTTTCATCCAAAAGCTTAAACAATGAGGAGATCAAGGGGAGAGTCATTGATTTAAAAAAAAACTTTTAAAGACTTGCATCTTGAGTAAACACTTAGATTTTGAAATTTTGAAATCATAACTCATCTAAACTCTCTACTGTCCAAGATTTGAATCCTAGCCACATAGCTCCTCAAAACTAATTTGAGTCAGAGAGAGAGAGAGTTTCAGATGAAGAAACAGACACAAAAGAAGTGAGTTCATCCCAAGAAGAGCAACAAGGCTCTGATACCATGTTAGAATTCATGAGTGTTTGTCTCATGTCAAGAGAGTATTCAGTCAACTTGTGACTGAATTCCCTTCTACCAACAACAAGAACTCACAAATACAAGGAAGAGACAATCAACTTGTGATTGAATCCTCTCAGCAAAACACTCTACACACCATCTGAATCTAACAAGATAAAGTGGCTGTGAGATTGATACAACAACTAGAATTAAACTATCTCTATTATGAATCTATCCTTGTGAAGTAACACAACACTTATAGTTTGTGTACTTAAGACTTAAAAAGAGATAGAATCAGTAAGCTAGAGTAACAGAAGCTTAATAAAGAGTTTAGAGGTGATTTTAGAGTAGAATGGGCAAGCAATGATCTGCCATTAGGCAGATCCTAAATCGTGTATCACAACCTCTCTACATTGTGAAGAACTTGAAGAACACTTAGTAAAGAGATGGAGATACAAGAATTTTGTATAAGCTTGTCTCTTATTTCTTGCTTAATTCAGAATCAAGTTACAACATATATATAGAGTTTAAACTTGCATGAAAGGGGACAAGGAGACAAGAAGACAAGGTAAAAATGAAAGGAATAGTAATAACCACTCCCAACAACTCCAATTTGAATTTGAACTTGTAGATCCACATTTGAACTTCAAATCTCCTTCTAGAAGTTCTCTTAGGCGTGCTCAGGTTGAGCTGAGAAAGCCTCTCAGCTTCCTTGCCTTCCAAGCCACTCTAGATCAAATCACTCTTGCTTGAGCGGGCAGCAGAACACCTGCAACTTGTAACTGGTGTAACTTCCAAACCATAACTCTTTTTGGACTAATTCCAATTCGCCGCGAGACCTTGATGAGTTTAGAATGTAGGGAAATTGGTTTCATGGTCAAATTCTTCATGGTTAGGAATTTACACCCCTTTTCCTGAGACATGCCAGTGTGAACTCCATCACTAGCATTTTCTTCTTCATTCTAATAGTACCTAGACAACGGCGCGTCCAACCACATGACAGGGGAAAGATCTTATTTCTCTGAGATCAATGAAAATATCAGAGGAAAAGTAAAGTTCGGAGATGGATCATATGTCGACATCATTGGTAAAGGCTCAATTCTCTTTGAGGCTAAGACAGGAGAGCAGAAGCTGTTGACAGATATCTACTTCATACCCGAGTTGAAGAGTAATATTCTGAGCTTGGGACAAGCAACTGAGCAAGGCTGTGACGTTCGTATGAGAGACAACTTCCTAACCTTAAGAGATCCTGAAGGGAGACTGCTTGCGAAAGTACAAAGATCTGCAAACAGGCTATATAAGATAAAGTTACAGGTAGGAAGAGCAGCGTGTTTACTCACTAGAATTGAAGAGGAACCATGGAGATGGCACGCCAGACTGGGACATGTTAGTTTTAAAACGGTGAAAGCAATGGCAACTAAAGGAATGGTCTATGGTCTGCCAAGAATAAGTGAAGAAAGAAGACTTTGTGATTCATGCCTCGTAGGAAAGCAAGCAAGACAACCTTTCCCAAAGGCAACATCATTTAGAGCATCTCGTCCTCTTGAGCTACTACACGCAGACCTCTGCGGTCCAATCACGCCTGCAACGCTCTCTCTAAACCGTTACATCTTCATGATCATTGATGACTACTCAAGGTATATGTGGTCGATATTGTTGAAAGAAAAGAGTGATGCACTCGACAGGTTTAAGGTATTCAAGAAGCTTGTCGAGAAGGACTTCAACAAAGAAATAGTAACACTGCGCACGGACAGAGGAGGAGAATTTACTTCACAAGAGTTTAATACCTACTGCAACAATAATGGAATAAGAAGACACCTAACAGCACCGTACACGCCACAACAGAACGGAGTGGTGGAACGTAGAAACCGCACACTCATGGAAATGACAAGAAGCATGCTAAAGGCAATGGGTGTGCCTAACTATTTATGTGGAGAGGCAGTTCGTCACGCCACATATTTAATTAACCGGGTGCCTACGAGAGCACTAACCAATCAAACTCCATACGAGTGTATAAAAGGAAAGAAACCAAGTGTGTCTCATCTAAGGGTCTTTGGGTGTATGGCGTATTCAAAGAAGGATGCAGGTCAGCTGAGAAAGCTCGATGATAGATCAGAAGCAGCTGTTCATCTAGGTATTGAACCGGGAACCAAAGCCTACAGACTTTATAATCCTACGACGAGGAGAGTTATTGTAAGTAGATACGTTATTTTTGACGAGAAGGCTCGTTGGAATTGGAAGGGAGAAGGTAAACAAGTTCAAACCGAGCAAGTCCAACCTGAGCCTGGTATGTTTCATATGACATGGGGATCTACAGAAGACAATGGAAGTGGACCGTTTGTCATTGGAGCTGCTAGCGATGAAACTGTTGAAGAAACAGAGGAAAACTCTAATGAAGAAACAGAGGAGGTAATTCCAGAATCAGGAGAAGTAGAAGAAGAAGGTCCCGTGCAAGAGTTAAGAAGGTCATCTCGTGTGGTTAATGCACCTGGTTATCTAAAGGATTATATTCTGCTTGCTGACGTTGAAAGTGAAGTGTTGCTACTAGCCTTGAATGATGAGCCGATGACCATACAAGAGGCTTTTAAAGATAAGCGTTGGAGAATTTCATGTAAGGATGAGATTGATTCAATAGATAAGAATGAAACGTGGGTTCTTGTGGAGAAGCCACACGGAGTAAAGCTAATAGGACTCAAGTGGGTCTTCAAAATCAAGCGTAACGCCGATGGTAGCATCAACAAGTTTAAGTCAAGACTTGTTGCAAAGGGGTATGTTCAAGAACACGGCATAGATTACGATGAAGTCTTCGCTCCAGTGGCACGGTTAGAAACTATAAGACTTCTCATTGGTCTTGCTGCTGCAAGGAGATGGGAGATCCATCACCTAGACGTGAAAACAGCTTTCCTACATGGTGAGTTGGTCGAAGAAGTGTATGTATCGCAGCCGGAAGGGTTTGAGAAGAAAGGTGAGGAACACAAGGTTTACAAATTAATGAAAGCTTTGTATGGACTGCGACAAGCTCCTAGAGCTTGGAACACGAAGCTTGATAAGATTTTGAAGGGATTAAGTTTCAAGAAATGCACTAAGGAAAGCTCGGTCTATCGTAAAGAAGAAAAGGATAAGCTACTTATAGTAGCTATATATGTCGATGATCTGTTCATTACAGGAAACTCGTTGCAAGCGATCAAGGAGTTTAAAGCCTCTATGTCCGAGAAGTTTGAAATGTCAGACTTAGGTTTTGTTAACCTACTATCTCGGCATTGAAGTGAAACAGAGCACAGACGGTATTATGATCAAACAAGAAGCATATGCTCACCGCATACTGGAGGAAGCAAAGATGGATGACTGCAACGCAGTACACGTACCGATGGAGTTTGGTCTGCAACTTACGAAAGCAATGGAGGAACCGGAAATAGATGCAAGCGAATACAGAAGGAGAATAGGATGCTTGAGATACCTAATGCATACACGACCAGACATGGCGTTTAGTGTTGGTATACTAAGTAAGTTTATGCATTCGCCTAGAGAGTCACATGGAAAAGCTCTAAAGCAAGTAATAAGATACTTAAAGGGCTCTTATGGCTACGGGTTGAAGTTTAAGCATGGAGGATCTCAAGAACTAGTAGGATACAGCGACAGCAGCCACAACACTGATCTAGATGATGGAAGAAGTACTACTGGTCATGTGTTCTGTCTTGGCGACACACCAATCTCCTGGTGCTCGCAGAAACAAGAAGTCGTCGCCTTATCCTCGTGTGAAGCCGAATATATGGCAGTAACAGAGGCTGCTAAACAAGCTATCTGGCTTCAAGACTTGATGAGTGAGATCACAGGAAGAACAGCTGAAAGAACATTGATCCGTGTAGACAATAAATCGGCTATTGCACTTGCCAAGAACCCGGTTTTTCATCGACGCAGTAAACATATCCATAAGCGTTTTCACTTCATTCGAGAGTGCATTGAAAGAGAGCTCATTGACGTGGAACACATACTAGGAGGAGAGCAACGCGCAGATATACTAACAAAGGCGTTAGCAAGGAACAAGTTCAAAGAGATGAGGGAACTGATCAAAGTACAAAACCTAAGTGAAAATGGTTTGAAGCTTAGAAGGGAGAATGTTGGATAAGCTTCAAAGTAGTTACTTGGAGATCAAGTTATTCTAAAGATAAGGAGAATAACTAATTAGTTTAGGATAATGATAAGAGTTCCTAGATTTACTTGTAATAGGATAAGTCAAGAAGCTTCTATTACTTATATATATAGAGATCAAAAGTGTAAGAGATCTTAAGAAAGCAAAGGAAGATTAATAAAACAAAGAAAACGTTTTGTTAAACTTGTGTTCGTATTGACTAGACCTTTCATGGGTCAGAAAGGAGAGGCGACAAAAAATGTCTTTGCTATATGTAACTTTAAGAAGAAATTCATATATGCATATCATGGAGTGCCTGGACGAGTACATGATACTAAAGTGTTGATACATTGTGCTACAAAAGAATCATTTTCTTGCATCCTCCAAATGAGAAGTATTACCTTGTTCATTCAAGATACCTAACTAGAACTGTTATTAGAATCCGATACCATCTTAATAATATGTTAGGAGTGGACCACCAACAACTGCTAGAGAATTATTTAATTGCAAGCATTCAGGTTTGAGATCAGTGATTAAATGCACATCCGAAGTATCCAAGGCAAAAGGGATTATGGACTTTAAAAGTCCCAAATATGAGTTGAAAAACTGGGTGAACATTGTGACAGTTACTATGGCATTCCATAATTTTATAAGAGATTCGCACAAAAAAGATCATGATTTTGTATATTGCATATAGTGAAACTATACACATCATGGCGATCAAATAGTGGAAAATGATGAAGAAGAAGACGATGGTGAACTTGTTCCATTTATTTTATCTGGTGATAAAGTGATGAGGCTCTACGTGATAGAATTACAAAAGAGATAGTGGGAACACATATACTTCCTTATTAGTATTTATATTATATTGTACTTTCTATTTTGTTTTATTACAATTTAATTATGAACTTTGTATGGTCTTGGATGATATTTTCATATAATTGTGTCTATTTGTTTAATTTTTTAAATATTGATTATTTAAGTTTGCATATATTAAAATTTGATAATATATTTTCAAAAGTTTAGAAGGATTAATAAATTAAAATTTTCTTTTCTTAAAACAATTTTATTTGAAATAATAAATTATTAATATTTATTTAAAGTTGGAATTTAAAATTATTCAGATGTAATAAGTATATTGTCAAAAATATAATTTTAAAGATATTTATTTGAATATAATAGTTAATTTATTACTAATAACATAAATGATTTCTTTTTAGTTTTTAACTTATAGCATTCAGATGGTATTCAAAATTAGAAAACAAACAACTTAACATCTAAGGTTTATATCCGGATACAAAAAGTAACTACGAAAATGAAGGTTACATCTAACTAAAAAAACGAATGCAACAATGCAACATATGAATGTTGTAGTCAGATGATGCATTTAAATGTTACATCTAACTACAAAAACAAACATGACTTTAGTTTAAACTGTTATAGTCCCTCGAACCTTTTACCTAAGTAAGTAAATAAATTAGCTTGGGTTATACATCGATTTTTTTTAATTTTGGAGGTATTCTACGTCCATGGAGAGGTTTAGATTAATTTCTAAAAGATAGTGTGGCCCACAAATGGACTGTTACTCTGGATATTTAGATAGACCGTAAGAAAGATTTATATCTGCGTGACCACAAAATAAAATGTAGTGAATCGCTTTTAAATCCAAATTGCTTAACAACTCAAAGTCCATCTACCACTAAACCACCGCCTTGTGATTTATAAACATGGACTTGTAAAATAAGACACTTGATAAATCATAACATTTTTGACAACTTTCACATTCAAACTTTAAGTCCAACAATTCTCTTCAAATATACAAACATTTCTTGTTTTTACTAAAAGAAAAAAAAACATTCTTACCTTTTTGATGTCCATGAGATTCAATGATTCATTTTTTTTTTACCAAAGTCAAAATGATTTACTTTTTGGTAAAATGTTGAATTAAAATGATTTGATTTACTGATTTACTTGCATTAATAAAAATATATATGACATGTACTTATCTAGCACTAAGGATTGTCATATTTAATTAAGCTTGTTATTACTTCTTAAAGATCCCATGTCTTTCGTTATCTCTAACAATATTTGATGCTTAAAAAATATTTTAGCTACAAGTTCAAAAAAATAATATATATTTTAGCTACTCGTGTAGTCGTGTTGACGTATGAGGCTAATGAGTATTGAAGTCGAAAGGTGGTCCAACTTGGAGGTGGTGTAGGTCTTGGCCCCGCAAAAAGAAGTTAGGTGGTCGTTATTAAAACAACTGCACATTGTCTTAATTTTTAGACAAATCTCTCAAATAAGATTTTTTGAATTTTTTATTACAAAAATAAACCTAAAAAATGATCAAAATAGCTTTTTATTTTTTTAAAAATTAATTTTTTTTAATTTTAAGCCCCATCAACAAAAATTTACTCCATAACTCCAAACCCTAAGTCTAGATTAGTTAACCCAATGATATAAATGTATATTTACACCTTTTAATAAATATTATTTTTGTCATTTTTTCTTTAAAAACTATTTTAATGACAAAAACTTTTTTAGATCTATCTTATGGTATTCCTTTAATTATTTTTTTTCATTCTAATTTAATTAACCTCCAGAAATAAAATATTAAAATTGGCACTTTCATTTGGAGGTTTCACAATAATATCTCACAAAAAAAACTTTTTCAAATTTTAAATATTTTATTAAATTAATATTTTTAATTTTGAGGATCCCATCCAAAAGTATATAAATAAGTCACTTTGAAAATTAAAAGATACATTTAACTTTTAAATAAAAAATTTCAACATTTCAAATACTCATTTAACAAAATAATTATTATTTTGATGTAAAAAAATTCTTAACTTTTTTTTTATGAGATGTTCGTCACGAAACTTCCCAATAAATAAGTTCTAACATTATTATAGTACATTGCAATGTTTTAATTTACTATTCCTAAAAGATTCAATAGGTTATAGGCCGCCCTAACTCAATTCATTGTAAACAACAACTAGAGTTTGATCCGCGCTTTGCAAGCACGGAATATTTATTATTAAATTATTAATAACTTAATAAATATTTTATTAATTTTTTAAAAAATAGTGTATTTAAAATATATTTTTTCATTTAAAACAATGTTTTTAAATTCGATCCAGATCCGTGGTCAACCGGTTAATCCACTGATCTGAAAATTCACTTTAGGTTTTAAAAATATCCATATTTAAAACTTGTAAAAATCACCGCGTTTGTCTTTTAATCCATCGGCTATCACATCCTTAAATGTAAATAATAGCCATCTTTAAACATAGATGATAGTCATAATTATTTTTGTTATTATATTTATTATACATAACGTTTATATATATGTAATGACTATTATTGAATTATTATGTTATTTAAATAAATGATATAACCATAATTTAAGAAATATAAATAGAATAATCTATTAATTTAATTAATTTTTATAGATTAAAATGTTTTTATAGTATTTTAAACCCGTAAAATAAATTTTATTTATTTTCATTGTCTTATAAATTATTTGATTTTTAGGTTATTAAATTATCTAAATAGTTTTTTAAAAAATGTTAGAAATTATTAAAAAGATGAGATATAATATTTTATATTGTTTGGACACAAGATTAATCATAGTATTGTCTGGAAACATAAATAGTAGTATAAAAAAAGAAGTATATTGTTTGGATATATGGATAGTAGTATAAAGAAAGAATATTATTGATTTAATGTAGATTTAACTATAAAGTAAAAAGATGTATTTAATTTAAAAACTTACAAAATAAATATTAGGTCCAACACAATGTTTATGTTTTAATAGATAGACTAGGATAAGACCCGCGCCTTGCGCGGGGTGAGGCTATCGTAACAAATAACAAAATTGTACTTAATAGTTTTGAAGATAGTTTATAGAAAGTTGGAATAGAAACATGTGTAATGGGTAATCGCAATGTAAAATCTTTATTCTTCAAAAGAAAAGGTAATGCAGAAACATTGGTTATTAATATTCAAAGCAAGAAATCTATGACATTAATTGTATATATGAGTAATTGGCAATCGACATTGAATGAATTGATTTTCTTCCGATGATTTTGGTTATTAATAATTTGCTTGTTGAATATGTTATGACAGTACTCGACTTGTATATTAAGGGTTCCGTTTATAATATTGGAAATAAAATATATAGTAACTACAAAAAAATATTTATAAGAAAATAAGGATTGCGTTGTAACACAAAATGACACATAACTTTCCATAATATGCATATATAAATCAATGAATTAAATATATATTTTGCTTGAGAGAATGATATAATCAAAGATGATGCATTGTTTGCAGAAATTTAATATATTTTCCTAAATGACTGTCGATTTTAATTCTTATTGTAACTGAATTTAATAGTTTTGAACATATATGTAGTTTAGAATATTGTATAGTTTTATGATTGGTCAAAGTTTAAGTTATTCCAGTGTAGTAATTTGTATTAGGTACATAACTCTTTCATTAGTTTTGGTCTCACATTATAAATATGATTTATGCATATTTATGAACATACGAAATATTAAAATATAAACAAAATCAAATTCTATACTATAATAAAGTTGCATTTAGATTGTTAGTTTTTGGATATATGTACTAATATCTTGAAAAAGTATTGAGTCAAAATATTGCTTACTTCATATATATATATATATATATATATTTTTAAAGCAATATATATGTTCGAGAATTCATCTTCGTACCCATATATATATATATATGATATGTTCAACTGCTGCACATAATTAGATAAGGGAACGTAGGTCTGCAATCGTATGTGTGCCAGCTCATACGAGCTATCATAATTGATAATACTATGGGATATATAAATTTATAAGGTTTGCTGTAAATATGATTTAAAGTTAGTCCAATGGCATTTTTTGTAAATACACTAAGTGGGCGTGGGTATTTTTAAATAGAGGCTGAGAAGCTCTCTCATTGTGACACGTCAGCCAATGACAGTCCGTAAATATAGTACAACTTGAAGGTTTCTCTTTTATTTTGCTTCTCTTTTAATAATAAGAGGATAAGATTGATTCGGGTAGACTAATCCTCGGTTTATTTGATGATTGGTGACATGAGTCTTATTACATATCATAATTCCCGACGATTAGATAATTAGACTAAGCTTCAGTTTTGAAACTTCTTTGATCAAATATTGAATTTAGGTCCACAAGTCCACAAACTTGACAAAAAGTCAAATATATTTTTTAAATAATGAATGAGCTCGATTGTCTTCTTTCATTTTTGTTTTCCTGATCAATCACAAATGCAAAAGACTTTGTATTTTATACAAAAGAAAAGAAGGTGACTGGCGTTAAAATAAAAACGAAAAAGAAAAGACAAAAGTAGAAACCTCGTGAACTTCGTAAAAACACTTTAACGGCGTTTAACCGACCCCCACGTGACTCCGTTAATGATTTCATTATCGGTGGTGAATACACCTCCTCCTTTAACTCTATGTGACCTCTTTTTTTTTTTTTGTCAACAACCCATTATTACTCTATGTGACCTCTTATCTTTCTCATTCTCTCCACACTCTCTCTCTCTCTCTCTTTAAACTTTTTTTTTTTTTTTTTGCTAAAATCTCTCTTTAAACTTAAAAAAGCGTTTCAATGGCTTGATCACATTGCACAAACATGTAAGTTCCTGAGTTTTTATATATACGCATATGTCTATAACATTTATGCATGTGTTTAGGTATATGTCAACATTATATGTATAAACGCAAAAACGTGTATATTGCAATGTTTTACATTTTGGTTTTGACTACTTCTGGAATTGTTTTTGCTATTGCAGATTCAAAGCTGCTTTTGGAAACTTTAGTTATAAGCATTTTCAAAATAATTGTAATAGAACATATATATGATCAAAGAGTTTTGTGGAGATGGGGAAGAAAGGGAGTGGTGGGTGGTTCTCAACGGTGAAGAAGGTCTTTAGATCCTCTCCTAAAGACTCAAAGGTAACCAGAACAACCTCTAATTATCACATTCATAGATTTATCATTATATTACAGTATCATTACTCTATGTACTAAACATAGGGAAATTTAGGACTTTGTGGGTTATTTAGAAGTACTGGGATCTAAAATGTAAAACACCAATTAGAGCCATATTACCCAAAAAGAAAGAAGAACAAATAGTAATCAAGAAGAATAAAGTTAAAATGAAAAAAAAAACAAATAGTAACCAAAGTACAATGGTGTAACGTTTTAATTAATTTAAGCAATTCAAAAGAAAGATAACTTGAAAAATAAGCTTCATATATGACCGCATAATATTTCTTAAATCATAAGCAATTTCGGTTTAGTGTCTTTTTCTTCCTGATTTAAGCAATATTCATATTAGATATGGATATGTCTTAAACATTATCATACTTAAGTTTTAAAAAGAAACATTCTCAGACGTAGGTAATGCACTAAACCTTTGTTACTTTTAAAATTTTACTCACTATTATTAACCTGAAATATTAAACAAAACTCATTTTACAGGGCTCTATTTAGAGAGGGGCATACAACTATGTACTTTTTTGTTGCAATATGACTCTTTTTCTCTTTTGTTTGCACTATTTAACGAGTGTCCATAAGATATATGTGTATTATAGCTTAAAACGGTTGGTAATGATATGATCGTTCATCTTATAAATGTTTCACCAGCCAAGTTAGAAAAATTAAATGTAAAGACCGTATTTATGAATTAAAAGCCGAAAAGATTGGTCCCCTGAAAGAGATGGACTAGGATGCTCTCCTTATAAGAGCATTGAAATATGATTTTCGTGACACCTAGTTTTTTTTTTTCCTTCTCCGAAACTTCATGTGCATTGCTTTGTTCCCTCGCCATCACTCTACCCCATTTATTTCCCCACCTTTTGATATATATGTATGTTTTATGTCAACTTGTATCCATAGATAGGCATGTATCTTCACATAACTATAGCATAGGTCCCTTTTTTACCACTATCCAAAGTTTTAGTCCGATTGTCTTTGTCCTTTTCTATTTATTTTGGATCTCAACTCTAACGGTCTAACCCCTTATTGATTCTCAAAATTAATTGTGGTATTTTGAAGACTGATATTTGCCTCGACAGCTATATATATGCATTGTCGGCATAGAACATTTTTAATTTCACTCCATTTTCAATTCGAAAATAGAGTTTAGAATGATATTAAAAAGAGATATACATTTATTTTTTACTCTTAGCTCTATTTCCCTACTCCAAAATATGATTAACGTAAATTCTATTATGGAATTATACTATTTTGAAAATAAATAATAATAATAAGGTGGAGATACGATAAATAGTGCTACAAATTTTTTTTTTTTGCTAACTTTTGGATGCTGCTGCATTTCTTCTCATATCTAATTCTATGACCTTTTGTGTCCTAATGACTAAAGACCCTGATTTATATCGGTATAGGATTAAATATTAGATTTAACAATATCTTGAAATATTTTAAATGTATATTTTCTCATTAATTTCCAAAAATATTACTAACAAAACTTAAAAGGAAAAAGTTTAATAAAACCTCAAAATTAAAATATTTAAGGTTCAAAATTGTCTTTTTGTCCAAGAGTCTATAAAAGTATTGAGTTGGTTCTGTATATATGCGTTTAAATAAAACTGAATGTAGTTTTATATTGTTATACATTAGTCACTATTTCTGTTTGAATTTGTCATTTATAAAATTACTATAGTGATTTATAATATAACATAGAAAACCACCACATTCACATAACGAAGTAGATATAGTAGTTCAAAGTATCTCCAATGATACATTATTTTGAAAGAAAACATAAAAAAAAAATTCTTCCCAATAATATATATTATTTTTGACGAAAAAATACTGATATGAATAGTAGCATATCAAATTTGAAAAAATACTATTCACAATTTTATTTTAATGTTGAAGTTTTTTATTTATAAATTGTTCCTTAAACATTTATATAATCTTGTTTATATCTAAAAATATTAAATATACGTGTTTTATATTTTAATAAAACTATTAATATTTTCATTAACACAATTATAAATTCGTATAAACTATTATATGTTCTATTAAAAACTAGACTTATGTATATAATAACGATTTATTAAAAATAAAAATTATTTTGGATAAAATTTGTTGTTATAAAAAATAAAAGTATTATTAGAATTCAATAATAAGTATTAATAAAAAAATATACTTAGAATATTTTTTTTTAGAATGAAAATGAGCAAAACTATGGGAGCAAAATTTAAACTCATTTCAAATTTGCATCACTTTAAAGGAATAAGATGAAGATAGCTACTGGAGATGCGTGAAATAACAACGTTGAAGACTTTGGACGTAAAATACAAAAAAAAACCATCGAAACTGAAAAGGCATAATCATAAAGCCAACCAAAACTTGTAAAGATGAATATTTCAAATGATGACTATTATTTTAATGTTACGTTTGATTTAAACACATGCAGAGAGAAAACAACATAAGCAACAATACCGCCGTCAGGTGGCAGCAGCAACACGATACGCAAGAAGTCGTGTCTTTTGAAAATTTCCCGGCGGAAAGTTCGCCAGAAATCTCCCATGACGTCGAGAGCACAGCTTCTACTCCGGCAACTACCGTTGGAGATAGAAAACACGCGATGGCGGTGGCTATAGCCACGGCAGCTGCTGCTGAAGCCGCCGTTGCTGCAGCACAAGCCGCAGCCAAAGTCGTTCGTCTTGCCGGCTACAACCGGCAGACAGAAGAAGATACCGCCGCAGTGCTCATCCAATCGCACTACAGGGGCTATTTGGTAATTTCGATCCCTAAACTATGTTTTCACTTATAAGTAAATAATTTTCAACTCTCACGATAAGTTACCATCGACCTTAAACAGTTCTTGCTTTGACTCGTAGGCATCTTGTAGTTCTAGTTAATACTAAATAAGCAATGTTTAGAAGTAAACCGGTTTGTCCACGCTTATGACTTTTTGTTTTGGTATTCGTCTCCCTATTGTAGGCGAGACGAGCACTTCGAGCCTTAAAAGGACTAGTTAGGCTACAAGCATTGGTACGTGGCAATCACGTACGGAAACAGGCACAAATGACCATGAAATGTATGCAAGCTCTTGTCCGTGTCCAAGGCCGAGTGAGAGCGAGAAGGCTCCAAGTAGCTCATGACCGATTTAACAAACAGTTTGAAGAAGAAGAGAGGCGATCCGGGATGGAAAAAATGAACATAGGTATATACTGAAATTATTTTTTTGTTACAAATTACATATATTTTTGTATACACTTATGATGGTGACGATAAAATATGTAATTGTGTGGTATATTGTAGGGTCTACGAATCTCCAAACCGAACGAGAGAAACTCAAGAAATTGCACGAAGTGAACCGAACCAGCTTGTACCAAACTCCAGGAAAGGTAATGTGGAATAGTCTTAGAGCACCATTAAAGGGGTGTTTAGAGGAGTTTTTAAGGGATGCTTAGCATGTGGGACCCACCAAAACTCTAAGCACCTTCTAAGCACCCTCTAAGTACCACTTCCTAAAATACTTAAATAAGCACCACTTCTTGTACTGTTCGCGGACCTCACTGACACGTGGCCGCCCGCGATTAGTTCGTTTTAATTTTTTTAAAAAAAAAATCAAAAGAAAAAAGAAAAAAAAATAAATAAAAAATTAAATATCCGCTAAGGTTGAAGATGCTCTTAGGTACTATATATGTTCCAAAATATTTTTAGAATATATTACTATATTTGCAAATTATATTTTGAGTAGATACAGGAAAAAGAGAAGAGTGAAGGAATGATGAAAAGAGAGAGGGCACTTGCTTATGCATACACCTACCAGGTTGGTCGACATCCCTCTATTCAGTTTTGGTGATATTAACTTTGGAAGTTATCATTATAGGTGAAATTAGAAATATATTTATTATATTTTGCATCCTGATGATTACGGTTTTCATATTGAAGCGGCAAATGCAACACACATATGACGACGAGCCATCTGGATTCTCTGTCAATGCGCCTGATAGAACTGAATGGGGTTGGAACTGGCTTGACCATTGGATGTCTTCCCAACCATACACGGGCCGTCAAACCGGTCCGGGTTCCAGTCCTGGTCCTGGATCGTACAATCCTCCTCCATATCCACCTTTCCCCACAGCCGCAGCAACCACGGCTGGTACCTGCACCACTCCTGATGATGTATCTGAGAATGAGAAGACGGTGGAAATGGACGTGACCACTCCGACTAGCCTCAAGGACAGGCTAATCGGTCTGACTGATCGAGAATATATAGACTTTGGATCATATAGACAAGCCCATAAGCAACGTAAAAGCCCAACCCACGTGCCAAGCTATATGACTCCAACCGCATCAGCAAAGGCTAAAGTTAGAGACCAGGACACGACCGTCAAGCTTCAAGGTAATTCTTTTGGGCCGTATTGGAACTCCTCGACCAAAAACGGGTCGATTAATGGATCGGGTTGTGATTCGTTAAATTCTGGCGGAGTAGTAACAACTGGTTATCCTGGTCCTAGGAGTCCTAACCCGAAAATGGACATCCGACGTAAACAGGTTACTCCTAGTCAAAGTCCTACTGGGTTTGGGAAGAGAGGCTGGATGCATGATTACTAGAAGAAGTATCTGAGTTTTTTTTTTTTTGGTTTCTTGAAATAAAAATTTACACGTGTGTGGTTGGTTAATTATCTTGTTTGAAAATATCTTCTTTGTTACATAATTGTATTATATGATATTAATAAATGAACATGTTTTCTCTGGACTTGGTTAAACCGATACACTCATCCGCCTGAAGTATACATACCAACATAGTAAGCTCAATGAATGTAAACAATTTGGAACGAGGCTGAAGAGTTACTTTTACTAAATTGATCAAGTTATTTGTTGGTTAAACCTACACCTAAGAAGTTGGTAACCTCTCTTTTCTCCTTTTAAACATTTTTCCTCCGGCTGTCAATGTCCTTATAACTACTAGGCATGGACTGAAAAAACAAAACCAAAGAACCAAACTGGAAAGAATCGAAATACCTGAACCTGGAACCAGACTGAGACTTTCAAATACTCGAGTGGTTCCAATATTTTTATATCCAAATAACCAAACCGAATCGAAACCGCACTGAGAATCGAATGGATACTCGAATATATAAAATATTAATTATGTATACATATAATATAATGAAAAGAATCTGAAAATAGTTGAAGGAAACTAAATTATTATAGAGTATCCAAACCCAAAAGTATCTAGATATTTTTATCCTAAATTTTCAAAATTTGAAATATCCAAGATTTTTATCTGAATTATTTTAATTATTCGATTTTACTCAAAATATCCGATATTTAACCCAAACTATCCGAACTAACCGAATTGGAACCGAAACCAAATGAGAACCAAAATTTTCCCAGGTTTTTTTTGGTTTTAGTTCACTAGAAGAAAACATACCCTTAACAACGAAGCTTTACGATGAAATTACTTCGCCGTAAATCTACAAGTTGATTACTAGGACTTTGCGAGGAAATCCATATTCGTCGTAATGTCCTTGTAAATTTACGACAAAAATGTTTCATCGTAACTTTACAAGGACATTACGACGAATATTCTTATTTGTCGTAAAGTCCTTGTAATGTTAACAAGTTTCTTATGACGAAAAATATGCCTGTTATGTTTGGTGAAAACGTGTTTATAGTGTGCTTTACAAAAGTAGATTTGTTGTAAATTCTTTGTAAATCATACATGAGAGAGTTGTAAAAGTCTAGTAAATGTTTTCCTTGTAAATTCATTTTTATATCTTCACCTACTAGATCCAAAAATTTCCTATATATATATATGTTCATTCTCATATTAACATACTACACAAAAGAAAAAAAAGAATAAAAAAGATGTTGGATGGTAAAAATATTTACGAGTTACAGAGTTTAATGTATACACACAAGGTTGCTGACGGTAGAGTGACATATGTATTTTTCAAGGGGCTAGAGACATTCATGTGCCAGGCAGGCAGTACACTGATCACGCATAAAAGTGGTAAGATGTTTTGTCCTTGTTGGAATTGCAAGAATTTAAAATTTGCCCGTAGTGAAACAGTATGAAAGCATTTATTAAACAGAGGCTTTGCACAGTGTAAATTACTACTACTAATAAATTACACCATATTACTATATTTGGTTTCAACGTTGAGAGGGTTATGAAGTTAGTAGTAGTAAAAGTAATTTTCAGGATGTTGGTAGTAGTCTAGAACCATATCATTTGCATAATGAATATAATTACCATTAAAAAGAATAAATGGTAGATCATGATAGGGTTCATGACATGATTACTGATGCATTTTTACTTGAAACCACTATAACAATAGCTGCTGAAACTGAAAATATTGAAGAACCAAACTTAGATGCGTAAAAGTTTTATGAGATGTTAGTTGCTGCAAATCAATCAATCTATCCATGTTGTAGAGAAGGTCTCTCTAATTTCTCTCTAGCAGCTAAGATGATGAATATTAAAACAGATTATAATTTACCTGAAAATTGCATAGATGCATGGATCAAATTGTTAAAGAGTATTTGCGAGAAGACAACATGTCAGCTGAACCGATCTACTTATCCGCCATAAGTATATATATATACCAACATAGTAAGCTCAATGAATGTAAAGAATTTGGAACGAGGCTGAAGAGTTACTATTACTAAATTGATCAAGTTATTTGTTGGTTAAACCTACACCTACCAAGTTGGTAACCTCTCTTTTCTCCTTTTAAAATCTTTTTCCTCCAGCCGTTAGTGTCCTTATAACTACTAGGCCGGGGCAAAAAAACCAGAACCGAAGAACCAAATTGAAACCGAACCAAAATGCCCGAACCTGGAACCGGACTGAGACTTTCAAATACTCGAATGGTTCTAATATTTTTATATCCAAATAACCAAACCGAATCGAAACCGAACTGAAAATCGAATGAATACCCGAATATATAAAATATTAAGTATATATACATATAATATAATTAAAAGTATCTGAAAATAGTTGAAGAAAACTAAATTATTATTGAATATTCGAACTACCCAAAAATATCCTGATATTTTTTATCCTAAGTTTCCAAAGTAATCTGAAATATCCAAAATATTTATTCAAATTATCTTAATTATTCGATATTTTACTCAAAATATCCGGTATTTAACTCAAACTACCCGAACTAACCGAACCGATACCAAAACCAAATGAACCAAAATTTTCCCAAGTAATTTTTTTCTCAATTTTAGTTTAACTATCTGAACCGAACCGAATAGAAAACTACCTGAACCGAACCGAATAGAAAACTACCTGAACCGAACAAAACTGAAAATATATCAAGTAGCATAATGGATCCTTTAGCCCCCTAACCAAACCGTACTACCTGATACCTGAAATACCCGAACTGAACGGATACCTGAAATGTATGTGCCTAGTAACTACATAAGGGAGAGAACAACAAGGTTTCAGACCAAACAAGATCCCCGTCCCAAACCAAGAATCCTCCTCCTGTACCTTCCTTTCCACGTAGTCTCTGGCTGTGTCCTGTAGACCGATGATGCCTGGGGAAAGACGATATTAATGAACATGAGTTAATAGCCTCAGAGACAACATAATAGGTCTGATTGACGGAGAGTATATATATATATATATATATATATACTTAGGATTATATAGAGAAGACTATATGTAAACGAAATGTCCAACCTATATGGCTCCAATCCAATCTACAAAAGCTTAATTAGTTCGAGACAAGGTACAACCATCAAGCTTCAAAGAACTTCCTTGATGCGTACTTGGAAGTTGGAACTCCACAGTAGAAACGAGTCAGTTAATGAATCGGGTTGAGTTAACTAGTTACGAGAAAAATATATACTACTATTTCTTTTTTCTTAGAATTCTAAAAATTAGTTCAAAAATATTGATATCTTTCTATTGTTGGGCTACAAACGTCAGGTGGAGCAGTAACAAGTTATCCCGGTCCTAACTAGTCCTAACCTGGAAACCTAATCTCCGACGAAACCGGTTTGAAGATATATACGATGGCTAACTAAAAAAGAGGTAAATGATTATATATGTGACTCACTGTTTTTGTTTTAAATGACAAAACTAAAGTTGACCCAGTTGAAAGAAAATTAAACACATATTTAATTGGTTGCACCAAAAAGATCTGTTGGTGATAGACGAATCCCATATTAAATTAGTTGCACCAAAAAGTTATGTGGGTGATAGACGTAAGTGATGATATAAATTTTGTACAAAATGATGATCACTGTCATTATAGTAATCACTCCAAAAACTCCGAGTCAAAGAAGAATGATACAAAACATTCATGAAATTATATTGTTTTTAGAGAAAATCATAAATAATTCAAAGACGTGCTTCGCTTAAATCATTGTATGTTTTTTCTTTTCTTTTAAATTATTGTTTTTGTTAAAAAACTGTACATCCCAAAATTGTTAATCCTAAGAGAGTTCCTAAGGAGCTTTTAACTTCTTTTTTTTCTGATTTAAAATTTTTTTTTTTAAATGAATCAATCGCAGATCGTCATGTATCAATGTGGTCGGCAAACAGTCTAAAAACCTCCAAAAGCTACCTCTTGCCGAAGAGAAAAAGAGTGAATTTTTTTAAAAATATATGAATCCCATCTCTTAAAACCTCTTAAAAACCAAGGTTAAACCTGTTCTTATCCATTTGAAGCACACACGATTATTATAAGCTTAGGCCCTACATAAGTTTGATATTACAATCTCCACATAAATTGAAAACTATACTAAATTTCAAAAAATCTAAAAATATATAAATTGTGATTAAACCATATTTTCTGTAGGATACATGCATGTTTATCTCTTATTAGGATACATGCATGTTTTCATGTGGTTCAATTTTCTAAGAAATATTTAAATTTCATTGAATAGTTAGAATATTAAGATAATAATATCAATAAATTAAAATCCACATAAAAAGGTTAGCAATGTGGATGTTTTAACCGAGTTGGTGGACTGATTACAATTGAATGGGTGATAGTTAAAGCAATCAATTTGTCTTTGAATAAGTGACAAAACAAAATTACCTTTTAAAAAAAAAAGTTTTCACCTTCTTTTCATAACTTTAATACTAAAGTTTACTGTTTCGTTTCGATGGGTAAAAACTCTTTTTTGGGGTCAAAAAAGAAGAGAAAAAAAAGAAGAGAAAGCGTTTCTCCGCAAATGATGGGACGAAAGTGGGTTCGGTCAGAGGTCTCGAGTACCGGACATTGTTCACTTCCTTCCTTAAAATCTCCACACAATCACTAGAACACTGCACCCCCACACTTCATTCCTCGTGTTCTACTCTCTTCAAACCTTCATTTGTTTGGATCTGTTCTCCAACCAGGAACATTACTAGCAACGAACAAGAGTGAGAGAGTTTTAATTGAACATTCACATTTTGCAGGTTTGATTCCACTCTCGTTACTTTTTGTCAACTGGGTTTCTTTTATTTCAGTAAAGTTATCGACTTTTTAAGGTTTAACCTGTGAATTTGAACTGGGTTTTGCTCTCATGGTGTAACAAGTTGAAGCCTTTCTAGTGTTCTTGAGGGTTTTAGAGTGTATTAGTAGTAAACTGTGTGTATGCTCCCTTTCTTTCTCATAAACAATTCCACCTTCTCACAAAGTTTCTCTTTTTATTTATTTATTTATTTGTACTAATAAAAGATTCAAAAGAAGATCTTTTTGCTTCAGATAGAACTGTTTGGTTGCTTTTATAGAGCTATGGATTCTACTTCTTGTCTGTTTCTTGTTTTGTAAGATTAGTTAAATGGATCAAAGTAAAAGGTATGTTCTTCAATAGTCTTAGCATTGTTACCTTGATGGCACATAATGTATATCTTATCTCAGAAGATTGTAGCCTGTTAAGTTAAAAAAAAAAGTTTGTATCCTGTTCTTGAACTTGAAAAGCGTTTTCAAATCTGAGGTTAAACATCACAATCTTATTGGTTGCTTGTTATCTTTCACTTGGAAGATTACTCTCTTCATACATTTCGTGTATACGTGTAGATTGCTTAGATGTTCTTACATCGTTCTAAGTATAGCATTTTGGATAAGATTCTCCTCGTTTATGTTCAGAGAATGTTGTTTTCAAGTGTTCTTGGAACCGCTACAAAGAATGAGGATTTATCTATCTTCATTCTCAAGTTTGGAGGTTTCTTTTTTCTCAACAGTTACTAGAGAAACCGGGTTTTGAGATTCTGCTGTTCCTCTCTTTGAGGAGAAGGAAAAGAGTGCAGAAGCTACAATGCCTGAGTCTCGAGAAGCATCGAATTATGATGAGGCATCTATGGAGCAAAGCATGCTCTTCTCTGATGGTCTTAAGGTATACATTCTGTAACTCATAATGAGTTCAAGTCTTAGTCTCCACGAATACATATGTTTTGTAACATTCTTTCTGTGTAATGAAAATGGTCTAAGTCTCTGTTACTTTTCTTTCTCAGGACTTGAGGAATTTGCGAACGCAGTTGTATTCAGCAGCTGAGTACTTCGAACTATCTTACACAACAGACGATAAAAGGCAGATGTGAGTTTGTGTTCAGCAGCTCTTCACACTCAGTTCCATTATTGAAACTGTTCTTCTTTGTTTTCTCGTGTTAAATGCAGAGTTGTAGAGACACTGAAAGATTACGCAGTGAAGGCTCTTGTGAATACAGTTGACCATCTAGGCTCAATCACTTATAAAGTCAACGATTTCATCGATGAAAAGGTTGATGAAGTAGCAGAGACCGAACTAAGAGTATCTTGCATCGAACAGGTAAAGATATAAGTCCCTACTTTAGATTCTTTGTCTGATTGATTTATCTTCTTTTGGTCTTTATCAATGGGATGGTGGTTACAGAGGCTAAGGATGTGCCAGGAGTACATGGATCATGAAGGACGTTCACAGCAATCACTTGTGATTGAAACTCCAAAGTTCCATAAACGATACATCTTACCAGCTGGTGAAACTATAAAGACTACCAATCTTGAAAAGCTTAAGTACTTTGGTAGCAGCTTAGAGGATGCAGATGACTGGAACCAGTTCCGAAATGGTAATTTGATCTTCTCTTTGTTTCTGTTCTTACATAAGGTTGGTTTTTTGATTTGGTTGGTTTCTCTTGAAGCTGTGCGTGCTACAATTCGGGAAACGCCTCCTCCACCACCACCGGTTAGGTAAAAACTCTATATCTTGCTTGGCAAACGTCTTGAACACAAAAGTGTAATGACTCTTAACACGTGTACTTGCAGAAAATCAACATCTCAGACTTCATCTCCACGGCAACCACCTCAAAGATCAGCAACCTTTTCGTTTACGTCCACCATTCCAAAGAAAGAACAAGGTAGAAACCACAATATCTCTGTTTCTTCTTTGAATAACAATCCTTTTAATTTATGGTTTGTGTGTGTGATATAATCAGATAAGAGATCAGTGTCGCCACATCGGTTTCCACTACTAAGATCAGGATCAATGGCTACAAGGAAGTCAGCATCAATCAGCCGGCCAACTACACCAAGCAAGAGCAGATCTATAACTCCTATACGGGTAATAACGCAAGGATAACCAGGCATAGTGTTTGTTTTTTTCATCAGTTTATGTCTTTCTTGATTCTTGTTTTGCATACTTTTCAGTACCCATCAGAACCAAGAAGATCAGCTTCGGTTCGGGTCGGGTTCGAGAAAGAAAACCAGAAAGAAACAGAGCAGCAGCAACCAAGTAAGAGCAAACGACTGCTTAAGGCTTTGCTTAGTCGACGCAAAACCAAGAAAGACGACACTCTTTACACTTTCTTGGACGAATACTGAAGGAGCTTTATTTGTGGAACCGGT